>MU826352.1:824505-907682 GCA_029204205.1 Desmophyllum pertusum
ATATTGAAAATAGTTTGACATAAGAGACAAGGAAAGTATTCTAAGGGCCGAACACATGAGCCATGCTTACGACACAACCTTGGGTTCATTTACAGACTCACGACAGCTGTGTTGCAACAATCAAAAACGGGTTGAAGGATAGATTTTGACAAAACAATTCGTGTCGTAGGCGTATCGCATGCGATATTTAAATGCAAAAAGGATTCAAATAGGAGCAGAAGAAGGAACGGTATTATAGGTCAGTTAAACCAGTCATTCAATTTATTTCAGCAGAAACGGATTATGTGGGGGATTGCACAGTTATCCGTATTGCTCATCGCCTATCACACTCTGAAGATTGTTCATGCAACTGTGGAATATAACAATGAAGAAAGATCTCAAAGAGGAATGGCACTGTTGAACCACACATACAAGTCTTTGTATACTGAAAACTATCCCAGCTGCCTTATGGCGTGCATGCATGACTCACAGTGCACGAGTTTAAACTACTGGTGGTATAGTTCACAGTGTGATCTGAACAACAGAACCAAATATTCAGCTGAGGCAAAGGTCTTCAGTCGAGATATATCCTCCACGTACATGGGGTTGATGAGAGAACCAGGTAAGTAAATCAACATATACAAGAGAAGACATGATCAAATTATAAACCACATGTACAACTGCCCAATCGCCAGTTTTTTTTAAAGACGTTCGTCTTTTAGGTATAACTGACTAAGCATCTCATGGTGATGAAATCGTGCGGATGTCCGAGTCATCATTATCATCAGCACCATTTTAGAAACATGGTGTCAAGACAGCAATAGTGAAAGAACGTCCTGCCACTGTGACCTGTCTGATGCCACCGTGAGACTCCAGATCCTGCTCGACTCCAGCTAGCTTCGCATCCTTCTCCACAGCGTTCCTCCACGCGTGCGGCACCTTCCTCTTCGACGCTTCCCTCTACATCCGGGGTTGTTTTAATTTTTATAATATTCTTAGTTCTTAGTTCAATATGAGTGTTCGTAGGAAAACAAGACAGGATGATCATCTTCTCTTGAAGAAAGCTATTAATTGTAATGAACTTTAATATCCTGATGGACAACATACATACGAAATGGACTGTTGTTGCGGACATTTTGACGTTTTGTTTACTTTTTTCCTTGTTTGTAGAAATAAATAAAACTGTGTACCGCTCATGCAGACACGTGCATCCCTCAAATGGCGATGGAGAATATTCCATTGATCCCACAATGTCAGGAAACCCTTTCACTGTTTACTGTGACATGATCACTGATGGAGGTAAGTTCCTGGGGGGGGGGGGGGGGGAAGGAGACACTTAGGGGTTGAAAATCGTTTTCAATCAATGAGATTGACTTTTAATCATCTCTTTTATCCGGGATGTGGTTTTTGGAAGGCCAGTATCACTTATTATAATAACTTCATCGGGCATTGTGGCGTATTTTGCGGGCTAAAATGGAGAATTCAGCGGGCTAAAATATATTTTAGCCCGCTGAACTGAGCCAATCAGAAACAAGAAAATAACGTAGCAGCCAATCAGAACTGGAAACTATTCAACTGTTCGCGCCGTTTTCTTGGAATTCAAAGCGCCGTTGACTCGAAGTGCTGCCATCTGCAGCTGCAAAGCTATTGTTTTTGAGCTTTATATTATCAGACTGGCTGAAAAAGCTAACGAAGAAGCAAATTTTCAGCCTTCTCAGTACAGCTAGTTGAAGAGGACTTACAGAAACTCGAGGAAGAATCCATACACGGCGGCGAATTGAATGTAAGTTTGTCTTCTTCGATCGAAACCCGCTCAGTTCAGGCAAAATATTTTATGCCAAATTGCCAGTTCAGTAATTGCATGATTAAGTTCCAATACAACACTTCTAGATGACTACTTATTTGCTGTTGATGGAATTCTGTAATTTTTCCTTTCAAGAGAACTTTAGAACACAGATTGTTTCGACGAATTTTGCGTACGGTTTTCTGCCAAGTTTTACAATCATATGAAATAAACGTCGACCCGACGCCAGCAGTGTTCAAGATATCGCTTACTGTCTTTGATTCCTTTTCTAAATGCCCTCTGAAATTATTATAATAGTAATAGAGTTGATGTTCTTGGGCGTAAATATGTTTTTGGCCCTTCTCAGTCTCATTTTAGCCCGAGCCGCTTTGAGCCTGAGTCGGGCCAAAAACATATTTACGCCCGCGAACATCAACTCTATTGTTATATCAGTCACTAGTACCTCTTAGAGGTAGCAATGAACTGAGCCATGTCCCCCAAAATGGATTATGGTGCCTTTTTTTCTAGCTTACGTTTATGTGAGAGGCCCTCCCCCTCCACGGAGTAATCAGTTCCGTGTAAGTGAATCATAGAAAGCGTAGTAATCATCAGCTGGCGAGTTATCGTTTGTTTAAACTTCAGTTACGCAAGAGTTCAACACCGTCCCCATTATTGCCATGACCAGGGGTAATCATTCATTTATTAAAATACTAGAGCCAGCATGAGAATTCAAATCGCAGCACGTTGACTTGATAACTCCAATCGCTTATCACGCGTTTTTGCTTTTAGATACATGTAATAACAGTCCGAAACTCCTCTTGTGCTTCAACGTTGATTTCCTTCAGTGTATGTTTGTAAGACACAATCTAAGTTTGTCTACTTGCAAGATCTAGTGTAAGCCGGGTTGGTGCGGACCCAAACTAAAATGCCTTTCTAGAAAAAAGGCATTTTGGCGGCTGCGTCTCCGTCCGGCACGTCTGGTGCATGGTGGCTCGTGCAGCTTTCTTGAATATGTATTGTTGGTCCGATAAGTTTATAAATTTTAACTACTTATCTATATACATATATCTATTTTATATAATATTAGTATTTTATATTTTATATTTATATTTATGTTATAGTGTCCCCAATTAGCTATTTAAGCTAAACACACAGACACTTAAATAAAGTCTATGTATGTATGTAGAACGAATTAATTAAGAAACATCTTAATAACATTAGACTGTTTTCGCTTGTTCAATGCCAGTAATTAATGTCAGTCCTTTTTTCCTAGGTGGTTGGACTGCCATTCAAATAATCTCATTCACAGAATCAAACCTGCATTTCGAAAATAGTCCTTCCAGAATCTCCGATTACAAAAGCCTTTCCAACTACAGTGATCACCGCATGTACGTATTATCAACATTACTGCTGCGACTACGAAATGACATGGGTTTCAAACAAATCAGATTTTATTGCCACAAGAAGCAAGTTGGAACGGTGCTACACATCATGACCAATCTCAACCCCCTGGGGGAGGCAGTGGTGATGCACTTCATCGATGACAACCTGGCATCAACTCGGCCCCAGACTTGCGGCTCATACACGGTTCTTCCTGATGACAACTCTACACTGTCTAAAGACTGCAGCATGTTAGGTTGGAATGGCACTCATGCAGATGGCAAATGGACAAGCACTAATGTTACTGGTCAATCTCGAATCCAATTCCCGCTGAATCCATATGGATTCCAAGATAGTCGCCGCAGTTTTGTATCGAGTTACAAGAGACGTGACTGTGATGATAGGAGGGCAACAGAAGCATCACTTTCTCCAGGAGACACCTGGGCAATATTTGTGCGCTGAAGATACAGCGACCAGTTGCAGTGTTGTTGCAATAGCAAACATAGGAGACGGGAGTGAGAGTAGAAGACGTAGAAGCAGTAATAGTAGCTGCAGCAGTAGTAGCTGTAGCAATAGCAATACATTGTGTACTAGTAGTCGTAGTACTAATAGTAATAGTAGTAGTAACTACGGATCTAGTTCTGGAATTCAAAGGCACCAGATTCGTTAAAGCGGTAGTAGCAGTAGTATGTAGTAGCGGTAGTACGCAGTAGCAGTAGTAGCGGTAGCAGTAGCAGAGCAGTACCGTAAGCGGTAGCATAGCACAGTCTTTATTTTGCTGAAAAAAAACACCGTTTTAATTAATCATTTAATAATAATTTAATGATTTATATAGGGCTACCCTGACACATACTGATCAACAGCACTTCAAACAAGCGTTTATTCGCTGCCGTTGTGCAGAGATGATTCATAAATCAATTTTAATATGCGTAGGGGGCCAGGATACACAAGTTTTACTGTCGAGTTTTATTCCGACGATTGTGAAATGGTAGAATGTCGCTAGCTACAATCCACGTCAACACATAAATAAGTACAAAAAGGTGCTTGTGACCTGTTCCGACTTCAGTTCTCCAGAAATCTTCCTAAATGCTTCATTAAAGGATTCCCAACCAATGTTGAAGAATAGTAGACATCCAAACAGGCAAAAATGACAACATTGTAAGATGTAGATGTAAGCAAATGCAAGGCTTTGTGTAGATAACTGTTTAGAACGCTCTTTAAAAGTAGGTATAGCCGCCGGCAGTGTTTTCATAGAGATAATTTAGGATTTACCATGTACCATATAACGACAAGCCACATTTTAGCAGGAGTACTCAACGAGCAAATTTTCAAATTTGATTGGTTATTGCCCCAAACGATTATTTGACAGTCGCCGAGTTTTCTTTGGTTGATAATTAACTACCGTGGGAAAATAATATCCGCTCCTCAGCGCCAGCTAGCCGTTGATTACCGAATCGATTTGCCAGCCAGGATCTGTGTCATAGATCCTTTTTCCCAGCCAGGAATTTTTATTTTCCTCTTTTTTCCCCCAGAAAATAGGTGCAATTTTGGTTTGCCAGCCAGGAAAGCAGTTCGAGGCCTTTTTCCCAGCACTACATTAATTAATACTGCAACAACATGAAATTTTGGAGCATTTTGTAAAGTTTTTCAATTTCTATACATCAGTATAGATGCACTTACCATAGATGTCACTTAAACCACATAATCCTACTAGCCTTATAGCTCAGTGGTCTGTAAGAATTACACATCGTGTGAATATATGCGAAATAGAATTGTTTACTTAATTAATCGAGACTAAAACAGAACTCACAACAAAAAATCTGGCTGAGATTGATCTTTCATTTACAAGCAGTTTTTTCAAAACGCTGTTAGTTAATGCATTGCCAGTGATAGGTTATCGCCCCATTGCATCTCAATAAAGCTACCTGAATTAATATATACCTTCTTAATTAAGACTAAATCTCATATATCAAAATATGCTATGGTTGGCTGTATTGTGTGGTTCCAGAAAATATCCATGCCCCCCCCCCCCCCCCCCCCCCCACCCTCCCGCTACCATGGAGGGTTTTTTGTGGGACACCACCTTAATGGAATTGCCAGTTTACCTTCAGACTTTCCTTTAAAAATGTTGGATTTGTGATACTTTCTTGGCAATTAACAATAATTATATATGATATAAACTTAAGCTCTAATTGAATTATCAGAATGCAAATACAGTACTATAAATTGTTATGTACTATAACTTGTTATGCCAGGAAGAGCCAGGAAGGCGCAGTCTTTCGTTGATGATGAATATACATTGCACGGTACAGCAGAAATCAAATGCCAGTAAGGCACAGTCTTTTGTTGATGTCGAACATACATACATGCATACATACATACATGTAGCATGGTACAGCAGAAATCAAATGCCAGGAAGGCACAGTTTATCAGTCGTTCATGTTGAATATACAAAGCACAATACAGCAGAAATCAAATGCCAGGAAGGCACAGTCTTTTGTTGATGTTGAACACACATAGCACGGTACAGCAGAAATCAAATGCCAGGAAGGCACAGTTTATTATTGTAGCCCATGTTGGAAAGTGATATTCCAAGATAAGAAAAAAATATTTCTCTTCCCACCTCTACTTTTGTCAAGGAAGAGAAACTTTCCCACAGCTCTTCTTTACTTATTCTGCTTTCTTCCGCACCAGCTTCTGATACACAGCTCTTTATCCACTGTTCAACATCTGACATCTGAATAAACAAGGACCGCATAAATGTGAATTTCAAACTCAGATAAAAAAATGGACAGTGATTAGTTCGCTTATCAGTGGTCAACAACGAAGGGGTTTTTTTTGCATTCATAAGCGAAATTATTTTAATCACGTTAATTATAAACATGGGGTCCATAGATCAGGTAAACAAGAGTATACTGTATTGCGCCTGGTGCTGTTAGTACACGCTGTTAGTATAGTACCTCTGAGGCTCACGGTGCTTAAACATATTTCCTTAGTTATCATTTCTTCCAATTTACAGCAAGGATCCCAAAAGAGTGACCACTTTTAATAAATTCACATTCTTTCGTGCGTGCAGACTATCCAATCAGAAGCCGAAGAATATATATCCTTGACTTCTAAAAAAGTGGTCAAACATTTGGGCGCCTTACTTTAAAACAACAGGATTTTCATCCTGGAACATGGTGTAATTGTACCAATCCTTAACATCCATAGTAACATCACAATGACTGCAAATTCCTCTTAAAAAAATATGACGTTGGTGAAAACAACTATAAAATATTGCAGATATTCACCTTAATAGTTGGTAACTTAACCGCAGTCCTCAACTTCTCTTCCACCAACACGTTCCTTGTTCCTGGAGGTACATGGGAGTTTCAGATATTGTAACTATTTTATTTAAGTAACTTGATTAAAACGAACTTGCATAAGCCTAGGGCTTATAAGCGGCAGTTTACGGTAGGCAATTATATTTTATTTGAATACCTTGTACTTTTGACCTCTGTACATGTACTATTCTTTTTGAACTCTTGCTCCATGTTGCACTTTTGAGTATGATTTTTGCGATCTAAAAATGAATACAGTTGCAATTAGTTCTTCTACTAGTAAATAATCTCACCAAAAGTCCTTATATCTAACCCAAAACCCTAAACCCAAAGCACTAAAGGAAAAAATATTTTATAATAGTCACCGTAAAAGTTACACAGAGATAAAGTAACTAATTATATAAAACTAAACAAAACAGTGTTGACAATCACCGTAAAGATCTACAGGGATAAAACAAACTGTTTCGCAGCAAAAGCCATTACTGACAATCACCGCAATAAGTCTGAAAAACCTGTAAAGACAATCTCAGCAAAAGTCCTTATCCCTAACCCCAACCCAGCCCTGTTGACAATCACCGTAAAAGATCTACAGGGATAAAACAAACTGTTTCGCAGAAAAAGCCATTACTGACAATCACCGCAGTAAGTCTGAAAAACCTGTAAAGGCAATCTCAGCAAAAGTCCTTATCTCTAACCCCAACCCAGCCCTGTTGACAATCACCGTAAAAGATCTACAGGGATAAAACAAACTGTTTCGCAGAAAAAGCCATACTGACAATCACCGCAGTAAGTCAGAAAACCTGTAAAGACAATCTCAGCAAAAGTCCTTATCTCTAACCCCAACCCAGCCCTGTTGACAATCACCGTAAAAGATCTACAGGGATAAAACAAACTGTTTCGCAGCAAAAGCCATTACTGACAATCACCGCAATAAGTCTGAAAAACCTGTAAAGACAATCTCAGCAAAAGTCTTTATTTCTAACCCCAACCCAGCCCTGTTGACAATCACCGTAAAAGATCTACAGGGATAAAACAAACTGTTTCGCAG
The DNA here is from genome assembly GCA_029204205.1 of Desmophyllum pertusum. Classification (NCBI taxonomy): domain Eukaryota; kingdom Metazoa; phylum Cnidaria; class Anthozoa; order Scleractinia; family Caryophylliidae; genus Desmophyllum; species Desmophyllum pertusum. The sequence goes on from MU826352.1 coordinate 832,019, forward strand.
CAAAAGCCATTACTGACAATCCACCGCAATAAGTCTGAAAAACCTGTAAAAGACAATCTCAGCAAAAGTCTTTATTTCTAACCCCAACCCTAAACGAAACAGTGTCGACAATCACCGTAAAAGTTCGACAGGGATAAAACAAACTGTTTCACAGTAAAAGCCATTACTGACAATCACCGCAATAGGTTTGCAAAACCTGTAAAGACAATATCGGCAAAAGTTCTAATTTCTGAAAGCCAAGTCTAACTTTGTGTTCAAAGGAGTTCTCATAGGCGTTACCAACAGAGCTCAACAAAATTGACCATCTCCAAGCAAGGATTCAATACTGAAAGATAAGACATTCTACGATGACAGATTAATCTGATTAATGCTAATAAATTATTTGATTAGCAACAGTCGAACCCCTATTAAGCGGCCAGTTATCAGCGTTAGCTGTTTGGCGAACTTTGGCATGGCCTTGTTTTTGGCGTATGACGACAAGAATCCGAAATAGGTGATCACTCATAAAAACACAAGCCTCCAAGTGTGTTGGTATTCAAATAAAGTGACGTTTATATCACACCTTATGATAATTTCTGACGAACCCTAAACAGCCACGTTCCATTTCCTTGAGGGTGGTCGCTTAACAGGGGTTCGACTGTCGTTGAAAAAAGGGCTCTGTCACACAACCAAATATCAGCAAAATTATTACTTAAACAAACGTTTCCTCGCGAAGCGAGGTTTATAATTGCGCACGAGGGATCAAATCTCGTGTGGCGTTTACGGTCATATTTATTGGGGGACCTCATGACGTCACACGGCGCGCTCGTGGCCGCTAACTTTTTTCGGGATTGAGGGCGAGAGTTTGAATCCCATCGGGTCCTTTTTTGGTTCAAATCCGGGCCGTTCTTTTTTTGTTGTTCCGGCCCCCTTTCTTTGCTTAATAACACTGATTTCGACGTAATCTGTTTACACGAAATGTAGAAACAGGAGCGGCTACTCAATAATTACTCCAAGTTTGTTTATCGATCGAATTTATATGTAAAGTGACTTTGTTGGACGATAGTGCGGGACATTTGGGACAAAAATACCCGGCGTTATTTAAAAATCCGGTATCAACAACAGGAACAGGAACGAAGATTCAAGAATTTCTCAAAGTACGATCAATGTAAATTTTACCGAAAGGCAGTTTACGTGATAGCAGGAAAATAGTCAAGTTTGCAGTGATGTCATGCATTAAAATGAAGCAATTTTCGGAACTTTCAATACTGAACGCTCAATTTGACCGATGAAAACAGGTTTGACTAAAAAGGAGGAGGCGGATGTCCCGGGCGGGTGTATATTTCATGACAGTCAAGTCTCGCCGAGAAAGGCATGGCGCCTGGCTGGGAGGCACATTTATGTGTCTTGCGGAGGAAATCGAGCCAAGGCAAAAATTTCCCTCGAAATTCGCAAACGTTCACGGAAAAATAGAGCCAGTTTTACGCCGAAATATTTGGTTTTGCTCAACCGAAACATGTATTTTTTTGTTGGTAATCCGCGGCCGGCGTTTGCAGTTGAGACATTTAGTACGGGTCGCACTACAGCCAATGACCACAAAATTCCGATCAATCAAAGTTGTCTCCTGTTTAGCAAGAATAAACGTTGACTAACTAGGAAACTGCGAAGGAGATCTGGATGGTAAAATTCTGTAAGAACGAACGAGAACCAATACCCTTCCAGTCCTCGTGGATTCATCTCGAAAGGCGGTATACTAAAGGAAGTGAATAATAGATTTTCGCGCCTGGCAAAATTATCTTCGGTGTGTTTGATGTTTGGTAGCGCTCAACAAATTAAAATTTAGTTTGCTTTCTTGCGGACTTAAAAATTGTTGGCGTTGAAATACCTATATTTTTTGCAAACGAACAAAATTTCGTCTAGTTCAAAACAGGCCCTAATTTTAGAAGCCACGCCAATTTCTTTATTCAATGTAATATCTGGAGGAAGTATTGACCAGTTTCGATCGCCATACTGTACCAATACATTGCCATGAATTTTGATCAGTCGCAAAGTTATAAACTCACTTACAATCAACTAAAACAACTTTTCGTTTCGTGTAATTGTATTCATTCTGTCCTTGATCGCTAAAAGCACAAGTAATACATTTGTATACAATCAGCTAGCGACCTCAAATGTGTAAAACAAGCGCTCGGGTTTCGGGTTTCCCACAGAGAAAGTAAATTATGCTCTGTGGTTAATCGAATGCGCTATCAGGCTTGTCAGTCGTAAAACGTAAAAGAGGGAGCAAAATTTCCGTTTCCATTTTAAAATGTTGCATCAAACCAGGTCATCAATTGACTATCAAACTAAAGCTTATTTTTTTGTTAATTAACTAATATCATCGTGACATAACTGTGGTAAGAAATCCCACGCCTCTAATCTGGTAAAAAGTATCGGACAGACACCGGCATTTTAAAAACACGGCCAATAGTGATACCGTGAAAAAATTTTATTGCATAGAGCTCATTTGAAAACAGAACCAAAATGAATTCAACATTTTTGTCCGGCTTTTCGTCCGATTCACCGATTCACTGAAACCTGACAGATCCTTTTTAGGGCAGGAAGTCGTTTCCCGCGAGTGATAAACGGTTATCAAGGGAAAACAGTTGCGCAAGGTCATTTCTGTTTTTGTGTTTCACGCCAAAGAAATCTGGAAATGCTCACGCTGCATATACTTTAGGGATACTTGTTATTCCGGATCTGTTTTGCTATGGAAAAAATAATTTATTTTATTTGGGGTTTTGGTTTTGGTATTATAAATCGCTTACTCGCTTATTCCGGCACATCATTTATTTGTATGACCACAAAAGTCAATCAAACCGAAGAGTGGTTAGCAAAGTTTCATGCATTCTAGCTATCCGTTTTTCCAGGACGGATTTTATTGGAGTTTTCATTTTCATTTTCATTGACAGCTGACTGTTAGCCTGTGTAGCTGGCGGTTTTGTTGGCGCGTGATGGCAAAATATGCGCCATCACGCGCCAAAAAAACCGCCAGCAAGCTACACAGGCTACTGTGATGCAAATTTGGCATTTGGCAAATTTACACCGGTTAAAAGGTTTTCTCAGCGCGGCACCTTTGACATAGGAATTTACTGTGTATTTCATTCCTTCGCAGAGAGAGCTTGTTTCTGTCTATCTCAGTTATTATAAATAATTTTGTATTAACTCACTCGCTTTTGGTTTTCATAACTTATTTTTTTGGACTATTTCTGATCAAAAGCGTAAATTCACCATTTCCCTAAATCATGAACATTCCGTCTTCAGGACGCGACTAGCAAGATTTAACAGAGCGTCGTAACCGCATGTTACTAAATCGCTGATTTCCAGAAAATGCGCCCCTATATATTTTGTTCCGGTAAAAATGTTGGCGCGTGATGGCAAAATATGCGCCATCGCGCGCCAACAAAACCGCCAGCAAGCCACACAGGCTACTGTGATGCAAATTTGGCATTTGGCAAATTTAACCGCCAGCTTGGACATGTTAAAAGGTTTTTATTTATAGCTATTATCAGCGCGGCACCTTTGACATAGGAATTTACTGTGTATTTCATTCCTTCGCAGAGAGAGCTTGTTTCTGTTTATCTCAGTTATTATAAACTCACTCGTTTTGGTTTTTCCCTAAATCATGAACATTCCGTCTTCAGGACGCGACGAGCAAGATTTAACAGAGCGTCGTGACCGCACAGTGTTACTAAATCGCTGGTTTCCTGAAACTGCGCCCCTATTTTGTTCCGGTAAAAATGGTAAACAGTAGCTTTTCGCGGTTTGCATTGTTTGCGTATTTACTAAATGGCAGACTCGTTAAAATTTGGTTTCTTCTGTTGGACCTCTTACGGACTTCAAAAGTGTTGCCATATGTCTTGGATATAGATAGCACATTCCCTTTATAGTAGAAAACTTAATTTTCGAGGGAAATTGGAATAGGATGTTTTATGGTTTTTGTAGCCATTGATGGCAAACAGATGTCAGGCGTGTACACCAGTGGTCAGATTCATTTAGAAGCGATGTTTTCAATCGAAGAAACCTTCACTTGGAATTAAAAAGTTGAAAAGAGTGCTTTTACATTTTATAAAAACAACAAACTTTTTAGCTGCTATATTTTGAACAGAACTAGTAATGTATCGTGCATGGCAGTTAGCACGCGAATGACTCAAGTTTAAACATTTCCGGTTTGGTGCGGATCTCGTAGAGCCGGAGTAAGGGCCGACTGACTAACTCCATACAACACAGTACGTTCAGCATTATTTGTCACTGAAATCAGTTCTTCGCAAAGCGCGGGGTGCTATGCTCACAAATTAAACATCAGCAGTTTGGTCACAATGTTTTTTCTCTCGCTCGACGGACTAAGCTGGGAAAGAGGGACTGCTCGTAGTCTAGAAAATTGCAGTCTCGCTACGCTTAAATTCTGTTCACATAACTTTTAAGATCCTTTAAAGAAACCCCCATTAATATAAATTAAAAAAAACAGTTACAAAATGTGCATACCTGCAATTTCTATCAGATGGAGTATTCCTACTCAAACAGGAAAACCTGACGAGCTTGCGGAACGCCAGTTGACTGCTGGCTATGCTAAACTGTTGAACACAAACAAAAAGGAGGTATAAATGTGTAGTTCTTTCCAAAGCCGGTCCTCAATTGACAGCAAACCAATGTGGATATTACTTACCAAGAACCAAGAGATATTCCGATACAGCAAATTATATTTTCCAGAAATATCCAAAGAAGTGAAAAACCGAAGCAAACTCCTTAACATTGAGGACAATCATCCATTGCACGCGCGTAGTTGAAACCGTCGAAAACCGAGTGCTGAGATAGCGGTATATAAAACATAGGCACGCAATGCGTGCAGAAGCGATGACGTTAGATAACTAGTCAGAGTGATATTGAATTTGTCAGTCACAAATAGGGTCCTTTCGATATATTAAAATTCAGCTGATAACGAGGCTGAGAGGACACAAACAATGGAAATTGAACAAGCATGGTTTACAGTTTCTTTTTTTTTTGTCCTCTCAGCCTCGTTATCAAGCTAAATTTTAATATATCGAAAGGACCCTATTGGGGCAAGTAAAAATGTTGGGAGTGGAAGCGAGGTCTGAAGAAAGAGGAAGGACAGGGGGGAGAGGGAATTTAGCGATCGCTTGTAATGGCTGAAGTGCAAGCTGTTTAATATGATATGAAAATGACTATGTCACTTTTTGTAGAAAGTTGCAGTCAATCTCATGGAAATATTTGTTTCCAATTTTCGAATGAAGAGGGGTTGAACAACAGAAGCCAAGGGGTACATGTATGTCGTTGATCAGATATGTTTACAGAAGTGTGCCTCTATGACCTCTAATCCTGTGACAGTCATAGAACGTCAACCTACAGATGATGCATTTATATACAATATACAGTACACGGTGCAGTGTAAACTCGTTAATCTGACCACCAATGGGCACCAAAATCTGGTTGAATAAATGGGTGGTCATATTAATGGGATTCTTAAATAAGAAAAATACTACAATGTAACTTTGCTGTTATTCAGACAAAAGTGACCGTAATAACGAGGTGGTCGTATTAATAAAGTGGTCAAAATAACAAGGTGGTTGTAATCAGGTTCTACTGTACATGTACATTCAACAACTGTTGTACTCAAAAATGAGCTGCAAACAAGTTTGTTGTAAAGCAAATATAATAAATACTTATACCTCAAGCTAGCAATACATCACAAGATATTGATATTTTGTAGAACAAGTTGTTCTGTGGATATAATGTACATGCACACAAGTTTGTGGCACATGTATCCAGTTCTCTGCTAGGTTACAATACAGTGATTCTGTAACATTTGCAAAGATCGATGTCCAGCCTGTATGAACTGCACGATTGTAAGCTGTCATTCTAGACCAGTCCAACTGTCTGGGTACAGATGTTCTGATGTACTGTTTTCAATGTAGCACTGTCATGCAAAATATAAAGCCAAGTGCCGAAATTTGTGAGACTGTCTGAACAACAACAGCAAGTATGCTTCCTTCATATACATCTACAGATGTAATGGTTTGTTATGAAGGTTGGGTCCAGTTCTGAATATGTTTTGATGGTTTCAAGGCAGCTTTCTTGACAGCGGTTTTCTTTGTGCAAATTCCCTTCCTTTTCAATTCAGATATATTTGTTTGCATCAGGTGATCTCTTGAATGCTGTCACAGCAAGGCAGTCTTCAAGTACTTGCATGAAATTAGTGAAGATTATACAGCAGGCACTTTTATCTTCATCACCATCTTAAGTTGATATCATCACTGATTTATGGAACTGTATACAGGCTGTGTACAATGCAGTATGGGTAGTTGACTACCTTGATGTATAAAAAAAGAAAAAAGTTAAAATAGAAGGCTTGGCACACTGCTTTTTCTTACTGTGTGAATTTTGTACTACTTATATCTTTGTAAGGTCATTAAAAAAATGAGCCCTTGTGTATCTCAAATTCTAACTATCTGATAAATTGCTAACTTTAATACCCAACAGTTCAAATGAGAAGACACTCTTTTCACTATAAAAGTTTTGAAGATATTGCACTATTTCCTCTATACTGTTCAATTCCAACATAATGGCTTTTCCATTTACAGTGAGATCTCCATACATATCTTGTGAATGAGAATCAAAAATTCTGTAATGACCTTTATGTCAAAGATAATGGCAACTGTGTTGCTTTCAATAGTCAACAGAAAGGCATTATTGTCTTTTATTAACATATTAAGCACATTTTGCAATGGTAGAAAACAGTCTCTAATATCAGACATATGTAAGTCCCCACTGCAATTATCATTGATTGACAAGCAGAAGGAATCTCAGACAGCAAATTTCTTGCTAAATTACTAATACGAGAATAAAGTTTATTACCTAGCATCAGTATTTCATTTAGGTTATCTCTACACCAAGTAGATGCATTGGTTTTACAATTAAGCTTATAAACAACTGCAGTTGAGCACATCGCCACGAACTGTTTATCAGCATTTCATATCACCTTGATGGTAGTCAGCTGTAATTGTTTTAGTATGAATCCACAAAAGTAGAAAGGGCCAGGATTCATTTCCACATCATTAGCAAGTCGAATCAGCCAGGGAATGTAAAAAACGATACAACTATACTGCTATATTTGAGTGAACCAAAGCCTGGCATGATAAGTCATTTGCCCACGAGCGGATTACTCTTTTCAACGTTGGAAGATATAAGCTTATTATCGGCGATAAACAACGTACATAGACCAGAATTTCCCTCTCACGCGATTTGAGTATCCTTTGGCTTCGGTATGAATAATTTTTATAGAACCCCACTGCGGCTCTATTGTGCATTTTAAAAGACACAATGATCTATACATGAACGCACTTACCTTTTCAATCTTTTCAAGGACTTGTCTCTAGTCCCCCATCGCGTTTGCGTGTAAGCTTGTTGTCGTACGGTATGTGTGCACGAGTTTAAAGCTTATATGTGTTTTGTAAGTTAGCACAAATATATCCGATACGTGATGAAGTACCAGAGGCATCTTTGATTACTGGCTGAGTCCGGCTCTGGAGGTACTTTGCCGATAAACCTCCAAGAAACCAAGATGGCGGATCGCAAAGAAAATCAACCAAAACATCACGTGACTTTAGCTCGCTTCCAGTGCTTTTCGGTTCAATAGTAATCCATATGCACCGATACCAAAATCGATAACGGTGTGCTGACATATAAGCGATGACGTAATGACGTCATCGCTTAAAAAGCCTTGACAGAACAAAAGAAAACTGATCTGTTTTAGCTCTAAGAATGACAGCTTAACAAAAGATGAAAAACAATTCAGATTATATCCAACCATTGTTTGCTTGCAAAGTTTTAATCATTAACACTTCACTTTTTACAATATGCACACGCCTTATTTGCGCTTGTCGTCTCCTAGCTACAGGGCAATCAGGTCACGCAAATGCGTTCGCCAGCCAAAATAGCCAGCGAAAAAATTGCCAGAGTACACTGCAAAAAGCAGAAGGAAGCTAGAAAGGAAGCCTTCAATTTTTTTTCCAGCCAGGATCGACATTGTAACTAAAAATCACAGCAAGAAAATCGTTTACGATAAATTCCCAGGCAAGGATTGACTATCATAATGAAGTTCCCAGCTAGCAGAAATTCAGACTGAGGAGCGGATATTTTGAGGAGCGGCTCCATGAAGAACCCCTGCTAAAATGTGGCTTGTCGTTATATGGTACATGGTAAATCCTAAATTAATCTCTATGAAAACACTGCCGGCGGCTATACCTACTTTTAAAGAGCGTTCTAAACAGTTATCTACACAAAAGCCTTGCATTTGCTTACATCTACATCTTACAATGTTGTCATTTTTGCCTGTTTGGATGTCTACTATTCTTCAACATTGGTTGGGAATCCTTTAATGAAGCATTTAGGAAGATTTCTGGAGAACTGAAGTCGGAACAGGTCACAAGCCACCTTTTTGTACTTATTTATGTGTTGACGTGGATTGTAGCTAGCGACATTCTAACCATTTCACAATCGTCGGAATAAAACTCGACAGTAAAAACTTGTGTATCCTGGCCCCCTACGCATATTAAAATTGATTTATGAATCATCTCTGCACAACGGCAGCGAATAAACGCTTGTTTGAAGTGCTGTTGATCAGTATGTGTCAGGGTAGCCCTATATAAATCATTAAATTATTATTAAATGATTAATTAAAACGGTTTTTTTTTTTTCAGCAAAATAAAGACTGTGCTATGCTACCGCTTACGTACTGCTCTGCTACTGCTACCGCTACTACTGCTACTGCGTACTACCGCTACTACATACTACTGCTACTACCGCTTTAACGAATCTGGTGCCTTTGAATTCCAGAACTAGATCCGTAGTTACTACTACTATTACTATTAGTACTACGACTACTAGTACACAATGTATTGCTATTGCTACTGCTACTACTGCTGCAGCTACTATTACTGCTTCTACGTCTTCTACTCTCACTCCCGTCTCCTATGTTTGCTATTGCAACAACACTGCAACTGGTCGCTGTATCTTCAGCGCACAAATATTGCCCAGGTGTCTCCTGGAGAAAGTGATGCTTCTGTTGCCCTCCTATCATCACAGTCACGTCTCTTGTAACTCGATACAAAACTGCGGCGACTATCTTGGAATCCATATGGATTCAGCGGGAATTGGATTCGAGATTGACCAGTAACATTAGTGCTTGTCCATTTGCCATCTGCATGAGTGCCATTCCAACCTAACATGCTGCAGTCTTTTAGACAGTGTAGAGTTGTCATCAGGAAGAACCGTGTATGAGCCGCAAGTCTGGGGCCGAGTTGATGCCAGGTTGTCATCGATGAAGTGCATCACCACTGCCTCCCCCAGGGGGTTGAGATTGGTCATGATGTGTAGCACCGTTCCAACTTGCTTCTTGTGGCAATAAAATCTGATTTGTTTGAAACCCATGTCCATTTCGTAGTCGCAGCAGTAATGTTGATAATACGTACATGGCGGTGATCACTGTAGTTGGAAAGGCTTTTGTAATCGGAGATTCTGGAAGGACTATTTTCGAAATGCAGGTTTGATTCTGTGAATGAGATTATTTGAATGGCAGTCCAACCACCTAGGAAAAAAAGGACTGACATTAATTACTGCATTGAACAAGCGAAAACAGTATAATGTTATTAAGATGTTTCTTAATTAATTCGTTCTAGAAAGGCATTTTAGTTTGGTGTCCGCACCAACCCGGCTTACACTAGATCTTGCAAGTAGACAAACTTAGATTGTGTCTTACAAACATACACTGAAGGAAATCAACGTTGAAGCACAAGAGGAGTTTCGGACTGTTATTACATGTATCTAAAAGCAAAAAACGCGTGATTGGGTGAATTTCACTTTGCTCACGATCCGGAAACCGGGAAAACAAAACATGTTGTCCACTTTGAAAAGAAAAGTAGTAAATGTTGATGCTGCCGGGTGGACCTGAGCACTCGTTTGTTCGCGTGCTAAAATTCCCGTTCTACTACCCGGTGGGGTCTCTTTCCCAGGCCTTCCCGCGCATAGCGTGGACGATTTGTTGTGCCACGCATAAATGGCGACGAAGTCATTGTGAATGGACTTTCTTCGTGGTTCTTTATGGCTAAAGAATCGATGTAACTGTGTAATGACTGGCAAAAAAGGTGCATAGGAATCTCTTGTTGTTATACGGTAGATTAAAATGAGTTCCGAGTGATTTTTGTAGGAGAAAATCGATCGTATTGTCAAGCCTGTTCGTTCGGCTTGATTCCAACCTTGTTCCTATTATATATATAGATATACATCGAAAAACAAAAAACTCCCTCAAAACCGCTCCAAATGGCTCCAAATCACTCAAAATCATTTCAAACTACAAAGACAGTGAACAAACAGTGATAAGGGTGAAGTAAATAAAACTTTAATTTCCAATTCATTGTTTGACAACTGTTTTAAAACTTTCTAGCTATATTACGTTACTACTAGTTATGAGTTACCACTAAAGTGCCAACGACATAGAGGAACGAATAATAATTATTGATAGAAAGCTTCAAAATAGATGATCATGAAACATAACGTTCTTAATTATTAAATCTGACCGGCATTTACATTGTAAATATTACAGACAACATGAAAGCCCCAGTTTATTTGATGACAAGATAACAAAATTAATACCCCATCCTAAAGTTGCTTAAGAAATCGAAGATGTGTCTTCGTTTGCTGAAATTTTTTGTCATTTTAGTTGCATGAAAGTTGAAAGAATTTTAAAATTATTATCGGAGCAAGGAAGCGTTGCGTGACGGCGGCCAGACTGTCAGATGTTTATATTTTGTAATGACTCATTCCAAAAAATTAAGATTTTACCTTTTATTTTCATAGCTATTTTGATAATTTAACTGTAGATAATTTTAGCCAAGAATTGCAACTTCATAAATAACTGAAGTATTTTTCTTTCCAAGAGTTTCGTGTATGACAGAACTGAAGACGAATGAATGTTTACATATAAAACAAGCGCGTGTAGTGATGAAGGAATAAATAATAACAACACTGAATGAACCCTGAAAGGGAATCTCTTGTAGCCTGCGAGAGCAGACGTAATTCCCGGCTCGAGTTTCCCCACCGAAAACTAAGGATTTTTTGGCTTTGGCTTGTAACACCGATTAACCAGATAATAAATGTACTGAACGCAGTGATCAAGGAATATTGTATACACGCTTTGTCCTTGTCAGTAATTTTGATTACGCAACGCTGGCGTTCAAGGACAATTTTTGTGCTATAAAATGTGTACAGTATTCCAGAGTATTCTGTTCGTTTCGTTCGTGTCAATCGACGAAAGAACACACTGAGAAGCGAACACACTAATTCGGAATCGAGAAGCGAACACGCTGGCTCTAAATCGAGGAGCGGAACTGACCAAAATTTGTGCGTATAACCCTATTCCTTGATCACCTGTTGCTTACAATTTACACAGTGAATTAAGGTGACTAAAAGCCCTTTCAATGAAGAAATATTAACCTTACTCACCTGTACCCGCGGCCCTCACGAAAACGACACTGTTATTAAATATTAACTATACACCCTAAATATGGTGGGGGGTATTACTTAGCACTCCAAATATGGAAAAAAAACGAAACTCACGGAGAAAATTATTTTTGAGAACTTATCATCATTCGCCAAATACAATTTTATTCATCTGAACCATGCGCCCCGCCTCGGCAGCTGAGCTTCTGGCTTCTTCAGCTCAGCCCTCGTTACTTGCAATTACTCATATAGAGCGCTTGGGTTACCTGTGCTCCCACCCCCTGTGTGACATATATGTTCTTAAAAACAGCAAGGGCTTGAAACAGTTTCCAACAATATTCGTGAGGCCGATTGCGGGTTTTGAAACGAGAACCGCTTTTTCTATAAACTAAATAAATTTCTAAAAATAAATAAATAAATAAATGAATGAATGAATGAATACATGAATGAATATAATTTATACTCATACCAAAGGGAAATTTGCTACGGCGTGATGCAACGGGCGAAAATCCTTCTGCGTACGCAGGTTAAGTAGTTTGGTTCCGCAGAAAGTTGAAAATTGAACGTTTTTCATTGTAAAGTTCTTTCGAACACAAAATAAACTTAAGGCCGTGGCAAACGAGGAAAAATTGTTGCGGAAACATTGTTGCGGACGCAAATGTTTCCCCGTTTGCCCGCGCACGCAACATTTGTTGCGTCCGAGACGCAAAAAATGTTTCTGAATTCTTTCAGAAATATTTTGCGTCCGCAACAAATGTTTCCCCGTTTGCTCTCCGAAACATTTGCGTCCGCAACATTGTTTCCGCAACAATGTTTCCTCGTTTGCCGCGGCCTTTAGACTGTTATCTCAATTAAGTTTTCTAAAGAACCAACGGCATTAAAACAGAAGAATGATCAAAAGTTAACGTTTTCTTCCAGCAAAGCGCGCTGTTCAATTCATTTTTTATCCATTTTGAGACGAATCACTTGAGCATTATTCATGTTTTAGCCATAATTCGGTTAAATGTGGCAATCTCGTGCTATGTTTGATAATAAAATAATTTCTAACATATTGGATTGACGCCGATATTATGTTTTCGCCTATTTAGCACGCGCACTGTAAGCTCCTTGTTAAATGATTCTTATTTGATTTTTATGATGATTTAGCCGGGAAATCCAAACACTTTGTTTAATAAGGCAATTGTGTATGACTCTTTAGTAGCCTCCGTTCCGAAAGTCAACCTTCTTTGCGAAGAAGGAAAGCGCTGCTCGTTAAAAATTTTAAAATTTAATTATACGTCATGACATTGACGTTATCTAACGAGCCGCATTACGTGACGTAACAAAGAAAATCCGCGCGCGCCGAATGAGATTCGTTCGACGGAGAAAACATTTTTGATGGTTGATTAAATCGTTCAGGATGATTCGTTGGATCTTTTTAACCGTTTTATCGTTGCTACTATTAGTAGGACAAGTGGATTATAAAGGTTAGGTTACGATGAAACAAGATTTCGGACTTCTTATCATAGCTTAGTTCACTTTTTGCCAGAAGTTAAGTCTGCCAAAAAAAAATTTCTCCTAACTTCAGAATAGGCTTGACATAAAGATGAACAGTATTACCCGACCGAAAAGTATCGGTAAACATTTTTTCTTTCAGGGTTTTATATATTTTTTACGCGTTCATCGCTGTATAAGCCAAATCAACTGCGCAAAAATAGAACTCAACTATTTCTTTTTCTTTTCATTCATAGATGATCCGCATGTGTTGTACAACACACTACAAGAAGTAAGAGGATACAATCTGTCCTTCATCAAGGTTTGTTTTCATTGCTTTATATTTAGAAACAGTAAGTCGTGGCTACAATGCCGGCGGAGTGAATTCCGAGTATTTAAGGAATAAAAACCATTTCTGTGTTTCCAGCGCGCTAGGGAGAAATTGTTTAACAACTTGTGCGAGTAATTTTATCGCGCGCGTGTCCCTTAAAAGTAAGAAGAGCCGTGTTTCCAAAGAGAATTGCGGATTTTCGTCGGCTGTTTCGAGTTTTTTTTCTGCCCAGAAAGTGTTATGTATCAGGAAACAGTGATTATAGAAATAGAGAGCAATACATGGCCTGGCCTGTTTCAGGCTCTCGGATACGCGCGTGAAGCGAAAAAGCGCGAACCAGTAATAAAACGGGGACGGATTGGTTCGCGCGCGTTTTTTTCGCTCGTCCCCACTAACCGAGAGCCTGGAACAGGCTATACATGGCCAGACGGAGTGTTCAACTCATATATCTATCCAGTACAATAAACAAAAATAAATTTCATATTTCGAAGCAGCCATGCATTATTTTTTATTATATAAACAATTTTCCCCATCTATGTATTTTTACATCTTCCGAACCTGTGGCATGTACCCAAATATGTAGAATATCTTAATACAGACAGAGGTTTGGAAGTGTGTTGAGGTAATGTAATGTTAAACTAATCAGTCGTCTGCGGCCGTTTTGGTTCAGTAATTTGTTAACATATTGTTAACCACGTTTCCTCAGTCCGTGCTGTAAGTTACAGATCCTCACTATTCCCCTCGATTTAGGGTCTTCGCCCGTAACTTTCAGTAATCATGTGATGATAACTTAACGTTATTGGAAATATGTAATTAATCCTAGTTATTTTCAAGTCATTCTGTTTCCTTATGTTTGTGTTTTAGATTGGTCATATTCAATTCGTTGCATCGTTCAGTGAATTGCTGAAATCAAGTTATTTGGAGGTAAGTTGCGAAGTAAGTTTAGAAAGATATCAACGACCCAACGCCTCCAATGCGCTATGTATTCCTGAAAAATAAATACACATTATTGAAAAAAGAAAAGCTTGGTTCTCCTTGTTTTACCATCCATTACCATGTGGAAAATTCTTCTGAAGCACATCGGTCTGCGAAGACGTCTAGAACTACACTGAACCTGCTCGCACAATTCGTGATTATTGACACTCGTGAAGTTTTCAAAGTTTTAAAATTGCACTTGTCTAAAAAATTGAGCAATTGAGAACTTTCAAAAGGGCACCTTAGCCCGTTTATTACGAATCGAACTCGAAGTTGTTTGATTTGTTTATTAGTTTTCCGCTACATTTAAATGTACCTGTTACTTGTAAAGCGATTGACTAATTTGTTTTGTCGAAGTTGATTAATACAAAGTGACTGTGTCTTTTTAATTTTCCAGCTCAAGGGCTTTCCCTTATGACATTGCTCATTACAATTCCCTTTGGGTATCTTATGGTAAGTGTAAATATAAATTATTTGAGTAGTTTTTTCGGTTTTAATTTTTGGTTTAATTGTTGTAAGCAGATAATTCAAATTTTATTTTCTTGGAGCAAGTTTATTCAATATTTACATATTTACCTATTCTGTTAAACCATTAACCTATGAATAATTATTTACCGTTACTTAATTATTAACTAATCAGTCGGTAAATTAAGACGTTTATGTCACGCGTTTTAGAAATCAATCCTGCCAGTATTAATTGCTTGATAAGTAAACGTATGGGTAACGAATAAGCCCTATTGCTTCCTACGATGAGCTAACACATCTTTCTATCAGACAGTTACCACTTCTTGTGATGTTTATGTTTTCATAGAAATCATCTATATGACTTTCAAATATATATTTTAATTTTACCAGGGATGGTTATTCTTGAAAGCAGTTGGAAGAAGAGGTAATTCCGTATCATCTGCTTCTTTCTTATTCTGTATAACTAAAACAATCTCTTGAGTAATTAAAATGGCCTTTGCGTATTCCTGGGACCCAATTCGACTTTTTTTTTCACCAGGGGTTAGTTTCTAAAGAAACTATTATGTTATGTCAGAGTAGGGGCAGTAGAGTGAAATGATTTGTTTGTTCTTTCCTGAGAACTACCCAAGTTGTTGCCATCAACAACTCTGTTTTGTGTTTAAGTTAGAAACTGATTTCAATCCAATCAATCACCAAGATGTTTAAAATCCTCTCTAATGTTACCACTCATTTATGAACAAGCCTTGCCAAGCGTTTGTTAATCGACCTGACATGTTTATGGTTTGTTTTTTCTAAACAGACAAGGAAAAGGAAGAACTTCTCCTCCAGCTAAAAAAGTATCGTAAACTACACATGAAAATGGAGGTAATACTTGCATACTTTACTTTTAAAAAACTGTCCAATTAACAATTATTTCAAGCTAATTTTCACGCGAGCTGTTTTCAGATACTGTAAACAGAAAATATACACTGATGTGGAGACTTACTGTCTCGAAACGTTTGCATCCACCGTTCCGTTCTATATTTTCAGCAGAACAACATATTTAAGTTCACCGTAGGCTATTTATACCAGCACTACACAGTATCTACATCAATTTATACCTTAAGGTTATTATTTTTAGCGAAAACCAAATTTAGCGATTTGATTTTCAAAACATTTAGCGACTATTTAATTTTACGATTTTTTCAATTTTTCGATTGATGATCAGTTTTGTTCTAAAATTGTTTTAATTTCGCCTTGGATACACTCGCCTGAAAGATCCTAGGAACGAGGTTGATGTCCTTTTGTTTCATAAGTTGCGTGAAAAACTGAACAACAGCTACATGGTGGAAAAATCTCGTGTTAATTTTCCTTAATACAAATAAAATGCAGAGATCGACTTATCTTTTAATTCTATGTTTATGTAACATTAAATCGTTTCTTTGTTTCTTAGAGCGTAGTTCAGGACGAAAGGCGTTCAAGATTGAACGCAAGAAATGACCTTGGAAGAACAAATGCTAGGCTTCAACGTATGGAAAGAGAAAACAAGAAGGTAAAAAACGATGATCAATGTTAAGGGGGGAGAACCTAAACTACAAGGAATCACAAACATGTTGCTAAGGAAATCTCTAAACCTCCATAACTTTGGTTCCTGGAGTCCAGTGGGCATCAAACGTTGTAGTGTTTGTTCAATTCACGTCCCCTTTAAATATTTCGAACCATGCCCATATTTGGTGTGTCACGTGACCAAAATGAAAAATGTCTAAAAACTCGGAAGGATTTGATCGTTTTCAAATTATTACTTTAGAATTTGCTGAAGAACGTCAATATCTACAACTTGTAGCATGCGTTTGATGAAATGTACAATATTTCGGAAGTTATAAAGCTTTACTAGGACTTGCATGCATAATAAAGTCTGTCTAAATTTTACAAAACGTACCTGAAGGAAATGGCTAAATTTATTCAATTTACAAAGGTTTTATGGGCGGCAGTAGCTATAGGGGGGGAGGTTATTCGCCCTAGTTGGCATCACATCTGCCTGCTAATGTTTCAATAATCTTTTTCAGTAATGGTTTAGTACACCCCCCATACCCCACCCCCCACCCTGGTGTTAAGTTTCCCTTAGCTTAGTGTCCACGCCAAATATTGATTTACTCTCTCGGCCCCATTCTTCTCCGATAGGAACGAAGGTAAACGGCTGTTGATTTGAATCTCAGTAGCGCGCGCGGATTCGGAGAAGCGAGCCGATTTGTAGCTTTCTGTATTGCTGTCTAAAAAAAGTGCACTGGAGGACATCATTAAGTCCAGAGAAGGTGGAAGTCTTACGATTAGCTGGTTATGCGTCGGCTATTATCCTACCTCAAACGAATCCTTCACGGGTTGACAATTACTTGGTTGTTTGAGGTAACGATAATGCGGGCTTTTTTAGACAGCAGAAGACTTTAGCCACATCAATTAGGGCTCGGATATGGAATTAAGCGGACATTTCTAGGCGTTCCTAACGTGATTTGGCTTGAAATGTTCTGTGGCTAAAGTCTTATAAAAAATCTGTTGATATAACGGAAGGCTGGCTTCCCCTCTTCACGGCTGCTTTTCACATCCGGGGTATTGGTTAAAATGGCGTACAAACAGCAAAGTTCGCAGCCGCGAAGAATGGCTTCAAGTTGACTTCAAGCGCTCATGTGAGTAAAAAATTTTCGTTTGATGAGTTTTAGCTGTTCACGTGGGTAGATATTTCTGTGATTTGTCGGTGCTAAGCTATTTGATAGCGTGGGTTCCGGTGTTTTGAAATTGACATTAGCCATATGACGTATCGAACACTCTCTCAGTCTCTCTGCTACATATTTAAAATGAGTCAGTGTTGCTTTTAATCCTGAATGTTTAGGAATTATTCTTCGTCCATGTGTAAGGTTCTTTTCCAGTTCATTTGAGGCGATGTATCGCTTTAGAAAGCTTCAAGTCAGCTCTCCGAATTACAGTTTTGGTTTGATTTCCTTGGTATCACATTTCATGTTGCAAGCATTTTAATTAAATTGTAGAACTCACGATTCAATAACAATGCTGTAAATTTAGTATGCTTGGTCTAAAAAGACATACGATAGAGTAATTTCACGAGTAATATCGATATAAATACGATAGAGTAATTTGACCTCTTATTAGCCGCTATTAAAAGCTCTGTTTGCATGAAATCTATAGTTTTGTATGAAATTTCGGGAGGTACGTTTTATCAAATTTAGACAGAAGTACTAATCAAATGACTTTGAGTTTTCTTATTTTCATGTCACTACTCATTTCAATACATACATACAACGGAATTAAAACGAACTGACGATTTATTCCTTGTGTTTAGCTCTGCCTAGCGTCTAACATTGATGAGACGTCCGTAAGAGCGGAGGTAAGGTTTAAGAGTATTTGTAATGAAGTAACTCTCGAGACAAGAAACATGCTTGAAATAATTTTTATTATGATACGAGGAAAAACTTAGATTGGTTGCGTTCCTGCCCGTAAATATTCGTAAACAACAGTTTTCAACAGTGGTCAGTGGTCTCTGAAGGAGATTTTAAAATCACAAGACAGAAATTAGGTTTAGAAATTTACATATTATTTTATTATCGGGAGGAGATTTGGGGGCATATTTTCGAGAGGACTGATATATAGTATGCTGATTGTTGAAGTGTAAGAAGGAGGTAACTGTCTGCTGCTTTCCTAAATTATTTAAAGACGTTAATCTCTATAGCAACGTGTTACTTTAGCGTAGTTGAGGCTTTTTAGAAATCAAATAAGTGGTAGAAAAAATTATTAGATAGAGCGGTTTTCAACTGAGTTTCGAAAGTAATCCCAATATTGCTTCGGCTTTGTTTTTCCAAGCTCTGTGATTGGTTTCAAAATTCGTTCCATGTTCTTAACCAATCAGATGCAAAACCCAGCCTTACTGTATTCCCGCACTTGGCTTCGGTTACGTTTATCTAGTGCTTTGAGATCTCATTGGTTCATTGTGTTGTTTAAGTTTGTTGTGATCGGTTTGGTTTGGTTTGGTATTTACGACACTCAGTTGAAAAGCGCTCTAAGTAACCAAACTTATTCATTATTACCAATACGATTATTATAACAAGGAAATGTCAGCCGATCTCTTTCATCCCTAAAATTCAAAATAATTGTTTAATCCAACGTTTTCAAAGGGATTATTAGTTTTCGAAAATTCAATTTATAAACGGGAAACTCAGCTCCAACAATTTCAAAAAATTTCCAGATAGCGACCAAATATAACACAGTCATGCATTTTGCATCATGTCACTTTAACTGTAATCATGGTAATATGTGAGTGTATTTTACCATAACAGTTGAGTAGGCGTACCTTGAAAAACGCACTACATTCAATTTCTTCAATCTTTTATATCGCATTGAATTTATTACAAGAATATGACACATTTTATAATTTAATATGACGGAGATGTCAGGCCAACTGATTACACATCCCTGTCTCTTGTGTTTAGATAGAGACTATTTCAATCATGTCACGTGTCTTTTTGACATTCTCTGAGAGGATGTCAAAAAAGATACGCAACATGAATGAAATAGAATCTTCGTTAAGAGAAGAGGTAAGGTTTTGATGATGGTGATTTAAATATTTTTATAGGTACATCCAATTCAGCAATGCTGGTGGTTATTTTTTTGGGCCTTTAAATTGATAACCACTAGGTGTTTATTAGCTAGATATCATATATCGATCTCGCAATACGGGTGTGTTTAAAACACGAAATGGCGAAATGGTGAAATGGCGAAATGACTGTATGTGAAACAACACTGTTAAGAAA
The DNA here is from genome assembly GCA_029204205.1 of Desmophyllum pertusum. Taxonomy (NCBI): domain Eukaryota; kingdom Metazoa; phylum Cnidaria; class Anthozoa; order Scleractinia; family Caryophylliidae; genus Desmophyllum; species Desmophyllum pertusum. Next base: position 851,588 of record MU826352.1, read on the forward strand.
AGAAATATCCAGGCGTTTATTGTTCCTCTGTAATCTGCGTACATTGGGTACAACATGAGCAACAGGGAAATGAATCCCGATAAAAGTCAAGCAACATGATTGCAAGGGGTGTGAAATAACACTTATACACCTTTGACGTAGTAAACGAACGAACCACCATCAAACGATTCATCCAAAATTAATTTTCATATGAGAGACCCAGTCATTATCAATTCTATCCGACTTTGCTTGCTTCAACCTTCGTATAACCGCAACAAGTTTTAGTTTCAGTATTAAAATGATCAGATTGAATTATTCAACGCCACAATATTGTACACTTTACTCAGATGAGTGTTTTCCCTTCTTTTGATAGATGGAGTGTGCCTGCCGTTTCTCAAAACCTTGCCCTATATATTTCAGAACAAAATATATGATTATCCACACCCACATTCCAATACGGAATATATTTTAGTTTTTGTATCGCGATTCAAACATTTTTGGACAAATTAAAAGGAAAATTAAGATCAGTTGTTGCTGATTGAAATAGAACTTCCCACTATACGCGACGAAATGTGCTTGAATACTTGAACGCGAAAGCATTTTATCGTTTCGAAGAAAGTCGGACTTTTTTCGCCGGTAAATTGATTATGGAAACAAAAGCAATTCAGAAGTATGTCCCACAAAGTTTTCTAAAGTAACAACAGCAATAAAATGAGAAAATAATCCAATTTTGCACCGAAAAAGTTGATTTCACAATTAAGCGCGTGCACATCGCGAAAGCAAGTGAAAACGGTAAACAAACTCTTACAATAAATGAATGACTTTTAATACTCACCATACGCTAACTTTTAGATTGAGCAAGTTGTACCGGCGAATAAAGTACTCCATAAATGAGCAAATGACAAGATATAAACGATTGCCGACGAAACTTTTGAATTTTGATACGTACGCGAGAAACCCAATTCAGTGCCCCGGTGCCAATCTGTATCTTAAGAACCAATAACCGGCCCGCATTTGAGACGACATTACCGCAAATTAATGTCGTCTCACTCGTAAGCAAAACTATAGGTGGATCGCAATACTCCATCTTATCGTATTCAAAACTTTGCAAATATCAGTTTCCATCGGAAGTGGCGCCCTCTCGAGTCCCTGTTCTACGCTTAGAATACTCAAATCTTTACAGCTAAACATTTTAAGAATCAAAGTTGTTCCTTTGTTTGTCCCTAGGTGTGACAAATGAGTAGGTTTACCTTAAAAAATCCACTCTTCGTTCCTTTATTTTGACGTTGAAGTGATTTACTCGATTTACTTTGTAATTTAGTATGGTGGAGCTGTAGGGATTATACATCATCCAATAAAGTACACATCTTTGTATCTTGTGTTTAGATAGCTACAATGACCAACAAGCTGTAAAAAATGGGCGAAATAGAATCTTCTTTGAAAGAAGATTCTATTTCGCTCATTTTTTACAGCTTGTAAGAGAGCAAAGGTAAAGTTTTTAAAAACTTTCAGCAATACCAAAACGTTTTTGGTCTGAAAAACTGAAAAGCTTGGAAAAATTATTTGTCATCAATAGCTAATTATTGGCTGCTCACTAAATTTCAAGAGCCAGGAACAGCCGATTAATCCAAGGCTGATAAATCAGCTAATGATTACACATTTTGAACCTTGTGTTAGGAGGCCGCAATTTCAGAAAACTTGAGTCTGTTATCGAAGTAGCCATACATATCGGACAATAAACAATAACAATTTATTTAAAGTCGTTAAACTTTATTGTTCTACCATTACACATCAGGGGCTCATTATAAACGTGCTCGACAACAGAAAATACAAAACTCACTCCTAATAATAATATAGAATATGGTAGAAATATTTAACAATTATTCGCCTCAGGCGAAGTGAATATTGGTGAATATTTACCGAGACGAAGGCTTATTTAATTTATTAGTCTAATTTACTAAGGTGAATATAAAGAACTACAAATTACGAGCTGAAACATGAAAAACAACACACGCAAGTGCTCGCCATATTACCGTAGTTACATCGTTTACATATCAAATTAAGCAGTAAAATACACAAAAGAACACTACGAAAAAAATACATTCACCAGGTACCTTTGTTTAATCTTTGCTGATTTCATGAGCAGCTGTAGTTATCTTCCTGAAATAAGCAGCTTTAGGTCTGAAGAGAAGCAAATTTCTGTCCCACTATCCGACACAAACACGGCCGCCCTGGTTGGCCACACCAAAACCTTTGTTTTTGACGAGTTTTAAATGCGTTAAAATCATTTCTTGAAAAGGTTTTCCGTCCAAACGTCTTGGTAGTCATTTACCTAAATTCCCAATGCTTTGAATATCCCGAACTTGGAGTGATGTCTTTAGAATAAACGAAAATTTCGTTCAACACGAGTCGCCATCTTTACTTGCCAGCACAAGAAATGTGGCTTAGCTTAGCAACCACGCCTTGAAATCCTATATCCAACCGCCTCGCGCGGTGAATATAGCGTCAGATCCCGAATTTTTTGACCAATCAGCTAGTTGGATTCTTTATATTCACCTTAGTAAATTAGACTAAATAATAATATACGGTAATTATTGTATAATAATTATGTAACTTATTTATATCCCATTATTTCACCTTATATCAGTTGGGATGGTAATATTTTATCCTTACCCAATATTGTTCTGCGTCAAATATAATTGAAAGTTTTGTTTCAAATATACGATATTTGTTGTATACCACCCAACTCGTATATATAAAAACAAGTGGGTTACTCTTGGTTGAACATGACACTGTTAGTATAAAACATCTCATTAAATAAACGAGGTCGGTCTGTATGGGAGAATCTTTACCTCAGGTTAAAGATCTTAGTTCTTCATGTAATAAATACTCCACAAGTAATATAGTAGATGTTACAATAATTTACTCCTTGTGTTTAGCTCTGCTGGCGTTCTGACAATGAGACATCTCTCAGAGTCGAGGTAAGTTTTAAAACCATTTGCTATAAAGTTACTCATGAGACGCAAACACCGGGACTGAAATATTTTTTTAATCATCATACTTGTACCAGGAAAAGCGTTTATCTGTTGCGTCTACGCCGCAAAGCAAATATGTTCAGTTTATTAATTTGTAATGGCATTTTTTTAAACAATGATCAGTATTTGGGGGGGATGTAACATCGAAAAACGTAAGAAATTCACATACTATAACATTAAACGGGTACGAGGTACAGTTTTCATGTATAGTTAAAAAACGAGCGTAGCTTAGCATGTACAGTTTAAGTGTTTCGCCCGAGTTTTTCACGAGGTATTCATTAGGTGACTTAGTTTCAGTCTAAAGATAGGGTTATGGTCATGACGTTCAATTTTAGGTTAAGTTTCTACATTTCCATTCTTAGTCATTCATTATTTTTAATAATAATTGTTTTGGTTATATTTAGTTGGCTTTAACAAAAGCGAAACTCCACCTGATGGACGAAACAATTTGAATTGCGAGAAAGAGGTAACTGTTTTCCTTATTTCTTTACCTATTAAGAAAGTTCATTATTATAACAATTTACTGATTAGATAAAAGCTTTTACCAAAAGAATTTATTATTACCGATAGGACAGGGAAACGGACAGCCGATCTTTTTCCAAAGATGTTTAACTTCTGAATTATATCTAAAAGGGCGGAGAAACAAGGCTATACAAGGCTACTATATACAGACCTTTCACGGAAATGTAAATCTTGTAGTACGCTTTAGAACAAGGATAATATCCGTCATGTTTTCTATCAACACAAAATAAATACTCCACAAGTATATAGTAGATGTTTAAAATAATTTACTCCTTGTGTTTAGCTGCTCCTGGCGTCTGACAATGAGACATCTCTCAGAGTCGAGGTAAGTTTTAAAACCATTTGCTATAAAGTTACTCATGAGACGCAAAACGGGACTGAAATATTTTTTTACTATCATCATGTAACGGAACGAAAGCGTTTATCTGAAGCGGTCTACGCCCTCAAAGCAAATACGTTCAGTTTATTAATTTGTAATGGCATTTTAAACAATGATCAGTATTTGGAGGGGATGTACATCGAAAAACGTAAGAAAATTCACATACTAATAACATTACCGGGTACGAGGTAGAGTTTTCTTGTATAGTTAAAAAAACGAGCTTAGCTTTAGCATGTATAGTTTAAAAAAAGTGTTTCGCCGAGTGTCTTTTAATAGTTAGTTTTGACTTAGTTTCAGTCTAAAGATATGGTTATGGTCATGACGTTTCAATTTTATAGGTTAAGTTCTACATTTTCCATTCTTAGTCAATTCATTATTTTTAATAATAATTGTTTGGTATATTTAGTTTGGCTTTAACAAAAGCGAAACTCCACCTGATGGTGACGAACAAATGTTGAACTGTGAGAAAGAGGTAACTGTTTTTCCTATTTCTTATCCTATTTAAGAATGTTCAATAATTATAACAATTTAACTGATTAGATAAGAAGCTTTACCAAAAGTATTTATTATTACCGGGGGATAGGGACAGGGAAAACGGACAGCCGATCTTTTTCATCCCTTAAATACAAAGCATCGACAAATCAAATGTTGTTAAAAGATGCTTTTAAAACGTCTGAATTATATATAAATGGGCGAGGAAACAAGGCCATAATGCAGATAGTAATCTTCTTGTTTGTATTTCATAATATTTGAGCATTGTTATTTAAAACTACAAAACAAATATTTTTTGACATTTGGAGCGATGATATGCCATGAGATATTAGGAACGATATGTCCGCCCGGGGACATTATCCAAGGATGAGTTTAGATTTTCCTTAGTGCTTTGAGCAATATCTTGTGCTCTACACCCACCAATTGTTCAAACTGATTCATCATAGTTACATGTAAATATTGCAAACATGCACTTAAATTTTGCTTTTTGTAAACAAACAAAATTAAAATATTCTCTCCTTAATGTCTGGCTCCCTTCAGGTAGTCTCATTGCGTGTTGAAGCTGCACACAAAGAAGAGCAATTAGCAAAGACCGAGAGAGGAGGTAATCAATTTGCAGAGTTTAGAAGTCTTCTTCGTTGTGCAGGGCTACCAATACATTAACGAAATTACCTTAAGAACATTATCACTGCTTCATGACTGAAAATTGTATCCACAATATCCACATTTTGTCACTAGTTTTATGCCATTTCAAACAATTTGTTTCATTTATAGCTATATATGGCATTTTTTACCGTTTAAGGGTGGCCCGCGGTTATTATTGGAGCGGAGTTTCCCTTTTTTAAAAACTACTTTTCGGCAGGAAAGCGTCAACCGATTTCTCTAATTTTTGTATTCAAAATAAGGGATCTTTAAATTTTAGAAGGCTTTTAATTTTAGGGCAAACGAAATTTAAGATGTAGAGATACAAGCACTATTAGAAAACCTTGTTTTTTACGAAATCGCGAATATTTTCATAAAACGAAGATAGATTTTTTTTCTAATTACGTTCAATAAGTTCCAAGACTTCAATGTTTACTTTGAGCAAGTTTTCACAAAAAACGGCTTGCATAGAAATTGTTGCAACAGTTCAATGCTGAATTTTAGCTTCAAAATAATATGCTCGTGTATTTGCTTCATCTGTTGCAAGAACACTTCAATAATGCTAAGATCGCACCTATTATTAGAAAGCTTGATACCACCTAAACCTTTGCTGAATAATCGGAAAAGATCGGAAATTCCTAGTAAAAAGTTTATAAGCAAAATGAAGAACAAGATGTTTATAGTGCGTAATTTGTGAATTTCAAAATATTCACGTTTGTTTGTCTTGTGAAAAAACTACCGATTTGTTTTCCGCAATTTTTAAGTATGATAAAATGCAGCATATATAAAAACAGCCTCGCCTAGTTTGGGCGTGTAGCCTCGACGAAGCTCGGCGAATTAAGTCGTCAAGTTGGCTACTTCATGTCCTCCATTTTACCAATGCTTTGAAAACCCCTCGTCTTCCGTAAATTATTCAAATATGCCGCGTTGTGGGATTTTCACTTGGGAATTTTACGGATCATCGAAATTCCTTGGAATGTCATTGATCGTTCATTATCATTTAAATTTTTGATGATCCGTAAAATTCCCAAGTGACAAATAAATTCCAGAACGCGGCAAGTTTTGAATAATTTACGGAACACGAGGGGTTTTCCTAGCATTTGTAAAATGGAAGACATGAAGTAGCTAAATTGACGAGCCAAATTCTCCGAGCTTCATCGACGCTACACGCCTGAAACAAGGTTAGGCCGTTTTTATATATGCTGTATTTATCATACTTAGAAATAAGCGAAAACAAATCGGTAGTTTTTTCAAAAAGTCGAGCAAACTTGAATATCTTGAAATTCACAAATTACGCACATAAACATCTTGTTCTTCATTCGCTTATAGCTTTTTCCTTCGAGTTTCCGATCTTTTCCGATTATTCAGCAAAGTTTTAGATAACATTAACTTTCCAATGATAGGTGCGATATAATAATTATTTTAGCGTCTTTTCTTGCAACAGCTGAAGAAAATACACAAGCATATCATTTTGAAGCGAAAACTAAGCAGTGAACTGTGTAGCAATTTCTGTGCAAGCCGTTTTTGTGGAAACTTGCTCACAGTAAACCTTGAAGTCTTGGAACTTATTGAACGTAATTAGAAAAAAAATATATCTTCGTTTTATGAAAATATTCGCGTTTTTAAAAAAACAAGGTCTTTTAATAGCGCTTGTATCTCTTAATCGTTTATTTCGATTGCTCTGAAATTTAAAAGCCTTCTATAATTTGAAGATTCCTTATTTAGATTACCAAAAATTACCAGAAATCAGTTAACGCTTTCATGCCGAAAATTAGTTTTAAAAAGGGAGCCTCCGCTCAAATAAATAACCGCGGGCCACCTTAAAGACAGTTTATTTCTTTTTGAAATTGGTGTGTGGATAGCGATGTAGAAATTATTTTGTCGTAGTTTATGTCAATGTATGGTAGAGCATAGTAGGATGTTTTAGTGGAGGTACGAGAGTTGTAAATTAATAATAAAATTTATATATAGACATAGCCCTTTGTTTAGTTATGTGAGATTAATTTGTCCCGGCAAATTAAAAAAAAACCCGGCAATATAAACGAATGCATCTTTAGACGATATAGCAGGATTCTCAGGAGGCGAATACATCATCATCATCATCATCGTCATCAGCATCTAGAAAATCTAATTTTTTGCACTATATAACTACCGAAGAAATAAGTCAAATAATAAGGAACTCAGATGATTAATTGTTACACTAAAAATATGTAACATAACAGAAAGGAAGCTGTGAAGAACAGACGATAGAGACTCAAAAACTCCACTAAGCCGCTGGAATCAGAAGCTATTTAAAACTTAGGACATTTACGAAAACCATTCAAAGCGGCAAGCTACAAATTTTTCGGCAATTCTCATTACTTTTGCGTAAGCGAAATATCATGAAAAGCGTTGCTATTTTCTAATTTAAAACTGAAACTGATTTCAAAAAAACGAAAAACTGATCACTTTATACTTTATGCAACCGTTTTATACATATCATCCAACAAAATACACATCTTTATCTCTTGTCCTTAAGATAGCTAAAATGACCAACAAGCTCTACAAAATGAGCGCAATAATTTGTCTTCAAAACCTTTAGCTGTGCTCCTAAAGAAGTTCTTAAAGAAGATTCTTAGAATCTTCTTTAATAGAACAGGTAAAGGTTTTTAAGACTTTCACTAGTACCAAAAATGTTTTTGGTTGGTACGACTGAAAAATCTAGAAAATTATTGTATCAGCAAAAGCTACGCATTGTCTGATCACTGAATTTCAACACCAGGAACAGGCCATTAATCCCTGAGTGCTTTGAAGAATATCTTGTGTTCTACACCCATCAATTGTTTAGAATGACTCACTAGTACTATATATAAATTACAAATATGGACATAAATTGTGGTAATCAAAACGTTTTTTAAAGCAACGCATAACTTCTGAACGATAAACAACTTGGAATCATAAATGGATGAGACTATAAGAGGCATAGTGCGGGCAATATCTTCTTGTTTGCATTTCATTATATGGAGTATTTTATTCAAAACTAAGCAATTAAACACGAATATTATAATATTTGGGGCGCTGATATATCATGAGATATTAGGGACGATATGTCCGCCCAGAACATTATCCAAGAACGAGTTCATGTTTTCGTTGGTACTTTGAGCAATATCTTGTGCTCTACACTCATCAATTGTTCAGAATTACTCACTATAATTAAATTTCAATAATTTTTATGAACATAAATTCTGCTTTTTTCATCTAAATTAGGTAGATCTTTTATATACTTTTTATATTTTTATACACGACCCCACCATCGATTTTTTTAATCGTGGTTAAATAAAGAATTTACTATTACTACGGTATTGAAATATTCTCCATAACATCTGATTCCCCTTCAGGTAGTCACATTACAGGCTAAAGATGCACAAAAAGGAGAGCAATTGGCAAAGACTGAGAAACAGGTAATGGTTTTTAGATGTCATGGGTCCTCTTCGTTGTGGTTACCAATCACAGTAACCAAATCACCTTAATTGAGAATGTCCTCACTGTTTATGACTGAGATAGTCTCCAAATATCCAAATGTTGTCAATTGTTTTATGCCTTTTCAAACAAACTCTCATTTAGACCGTATTTCTTACCTTTTTAAGAGTGAATGTCCCCTATAATCGAAGAAAATTGAAAAATTCGCGGACACGGTCAAAAATCGATTTGGCTCATATTTTGTCTGTAGGAAGCTTTACATACTAGACAAAACGAAATGAGGTTAGATTTTTGAAATATCCATTTTAACGGGAATAAACCGTTGAAAACCGACTGAGGGTGAAAAGCTCAAGTTTCACCTTCTGCGAACGCGAAATTATGCAGTTTTCAGGCAGGTTCTCATACGAACTAAAACGTAACAGCAGAACTTATCCAGCTATATATACATAGTGTGGGGACTTCCTTTATCGAGATATAGTGATATTTTTGGTCTCGTGTTATTTCTGAAGGAACCACATCCCGATTATGAGACGACATCTTCGGCCTTTCGTAAACAAGCCAAAGGCGGCTCAAATTAGCTTGGCAAAAAAGCATGTGGTAGTGTCTCAAATTTCTAAAAATATTTCCAGCGACTCTAGAAGAATAGTTCTATACGATTCTGGTCTTATTTGTTTGGGATCTTCTGCTATTTTAATATAAAAACTGACCAAACTCGACCTAAATTACAAATGACGCCATGTTGAAACAATTGACATCAGAATTTATCGCTTTGTAATCAAGTAATTGTTTTTGGCCTAATATATCCCCATTGATGCTTAGAATCAATAGAAACGTATAGATGATGTTTATAATTAGACTGACTCTAGATATACCGAGATATATAAAATAAATTTCGACTATACATACCTTGCAAATCGCGCCATAATTACGGTGAATTACTCTAGCTCATCAATTCCCGATTGGTCTTTTGCCATACTACAGTCCGCTTCACATTCACTCGGCATAAATTATATTATTTGCATCCATATATAAGAAAAACTCTATGTTGTCTTCATAATCAGTTTCGAATATACTGAGAAACAAACTGAGTGGAGGGCTCGATCGAGTCGAGTGACTGAAATCCGATCGAGTGACTGAAATCCGATATGCGTGATCTCAACGGCAGTAACAAACTTACTGTCACGCAACCCTTCAGTTCGGCTTTATCTCAGTTACAGTTCTTTTTCATAACGCTTGATCAACTGATAATTTCTTGCTGACTGGCAGTTAACGGGAAGAGCAGGCGCACTCTTGGACAAATTCTGTCAGTCGTGCAATAAATTCCTTTTTCCATTTTTGAGCTGAAATGTCAGCAAGGGACAGTGCAATAATTATCAGGAGGGATGGGGGGGGGGGGGGTTGGAACATGGGCTTCATGTAGGAAAATATTAGGTAATACCCCCTCCTAAAGGAATGAATTTAGTTATTGCCCCCCCCTATAATCAGTCAGAAATTATGTACGACCCCCACACACACACACGCACACCTTTATACAAGTACCCTGTATTTTCTCTACACGCACCTGTGGATTAAAATCTTAGAACAGAAAAAATAAGAGCTCCTACTACATGTTTAATTGTTGGACATCCGCGTCTGGAACAAACATCACATCCGTAGCAATGAACAACAGAGCCATAGCAGAAAGAAAGGAGCATATGTGTTATTTTCGGTCCCCACCTTATAAATAGGGTATGGATTCGCCAATGTAATATGTACTTGAAATAAAATGTTAAGGCCCCCCGCTCTTGAGTGACTTATTTTACCTTGAGCCCCCCCCCCCACTCTCCTTGCTTTGAATTTACTCTATGCACCCCCCCCCCCACCCCCTCTGGTTTTCCCAATCCCAACCCCAATTATTGCACAGTCCCTAATGAGGCCCCATTAGGGGTTATAGGGATACGGGATATTTGAGAAAAAATTATCTTTGAAATGCCCCCTTGGGGAAAGTCAACAAAGTATGTATGTATGTATGTATGTATGTATAGGGATACGGGATACTGAAGGAAAAAATTATAGGGATATGGGATATTGGAAAAAAGATATATTGGGATATTCAACTGAAACTTTCTTCGCAAGATTTCTTAACATTTCAATTAATCAAGATTATTTTCAAAAAAATTAAAATAAAATAAATTAACAATAATTAATGGTAATACTGATCAAAATGGACCGATATGCTGCTGGTACGTTTGTACATTTCGGTCATTTTCGTCAACTTCCGGGTTCTGTTGTGGTCACCTGTGACACCTGTTGTCGAACTGGGTGGTTACCTAGCAGATTGAAAACTTTTTGCAAACTTTTTTGTTACCGGGAAATGATGTCACCAGTATCATCATTATATAGGGATAGAGACCACATAATTAAGGGGATAAGGGATATTTAAAGAAAAAATTAAAGGGATACGGGATACTCAGACCCCCCCCCCCCCCCCCCCCCCCCCCCCCCTAATGGGGCCTCAGTAATATCCAGCAACACTTAAAGGTCAAATGCAACGAAATTTGGTATTTTTTCTTTTGTCGCGAAAACTGTGCTTTATACTGGCATCAATCATACTCAACCCTCAAAAGCTGGTTTGTGGCGCTTAAAAGGGACAAAATTGGACAAATTTCCGAGAATTTCTGACGGCTGAACGAAAACGAACCAGAAATGACCGCGCTTGGAATGGAAACGAATGTATGTTTTTGTGACGTCATATGTGGTGATCTTATTTTAGAGGAGCAACGCGAAAAGACATCCGAACGCCTGGAACAGGCTAGGCTCCTAAAATCACTCTCAATAATGCAAATGTAAGCACGAGAAGGAGCAATTTAGCCATTTTCACACTGCAAGCACATGGGAGAAGCAGCTACCTCGCATGACATTGATAACTGAGGTGACACTCCTTGACGGTTCAGATGACCTTTGATTTCGAGATCGGATGTCAATCACCGTGCGACAGCAACCGCGCTTTCAGTTTTAAGTGGCCGTTATCAAAGTACCGAAACTATAATGGTCAATATGTAAATGAAACCCCTATAATAAGCCCCTATAAGCGGCCACCTTATGGCCGTCCCGATGAGAGTTCTTAGAGTTCTCCTCTTGTTTTTTTAAATAGGAGCCTGAAAAAAAAATTCACAGTTTTCACACTTCATCATGCAGTCATGCCGCCAAAACAGCATGAAATAGAATTCACCAGAAATGTTACTTGCCGATTTCGTGAAGTAGTTTGCTCTAACGGGTGTCAATTTCCATGTCTAGCTTGTTTCATGGCACAGAATTAGATAAATGAATCTTGGTGACGCGAAAACAATATAACATGCGGTGTTAACTCTTGTGTAAGTCTGCAATAATTCTAGACGAGGATGAATTTTACCGCGAAAACCAAAAAAAACACATTCTCGAATTAACTATTTTTACTGATATCTCGCGTTAGTTCAATGATTTTGAATTTATGTTTTTACTAAAATTAATCTGCATAAATGCATGAAAAAAAATCGATCACTTCCGTCATTAGTGACCAGGTAACTAGATAAAAATGTCTAGCGTGCACGGTTTCAGTTCTTGGGAAAGATATTCAAAAGGGAAAAAAATCGGGTCCACCGTCCACGCCATTCCTCAATTTTTAGCGGGATCATTTGCGGTCCACTCTGGGGATCATTTGCGGTTCGGGATTATTTGCGGTCCAATTTGGGGATCATTTGCGGTTTGGGATCATTTGCGGTCCCGGGATCATTTGCGGAGCTGTACAGTACTAACATCACAGCAGATAGCTGGTTTCTTTTGCCGTCTTTCAGCAAAGAAACGATTAGTAGGCACAGACTCACGTGAAGTTAGCGCGGACGAGAACGAAACTTCAGCTGAATCCGAGACTCGCCTCTCTGCTCTGTAAGCAAATGTGATGAGGGATGTGGCTCTCCATGAGCATCCTATTGTATCGTCCGATCGTAATATCTGTGAACTTGTAAAAAGAAAGAAACTAAAAACTTTAAGTGTTGCTATGCTAAGAAGAATTTGCATCGACCTCGGGGTGGATATTACTGACATTTCAGCTCAAAAATGGAAAAAGGAATTTATTGCACGACTGACAGAATTTGTCCAAGAGTGCGCCTGCTCTTCTCGTTAACTGCCAGTCAGCAAGAAATTATCAGTTGATCAAGCGTTATGAAAAAGAACTGTAACTGAGATAAAGCCGAACTGAAAGATTGCGTGACAGTAAGTTTGTTACTGCCGTTAAGATCACGCATATCAGATTTCAGTCACTCGATCGGATTTCAGTCACTCGACTCGATCGAGCCCTCCACTCAGTTTGTTTCTCAGTATGTTCGAAAATGATTATGAAGACAACATAGAGTTTTTCTTATATATGGATGCAAATAATATAATTTATGCCGAGTGAATGTGAAGCGGACTGTAGTATGGCAAAAGACCAATCGGGAATTGATGAGCTAGAGTAATTCACCGTAATTATGGCGCGATTTGCAAGGTATGTATAGTCGAAATTTATTTTATATATCTCGGTATATCTAGAGTCAGTCTAATTATAAACATCATCTATACGTTTCTATTGATTCTAAGCATCAATGGGGATATATTTGGCCAAAACAATTACTTGATTACAAAGCGATAAATTCTGATGTCAATCGTTTCAACATGGCGTCATTTGTAATTTAGGTCGAGTTTGGTCAGTTTTTATATTAAAATAGCAGAAGATCCCAAACAAATAAGGCCAGAATCGTATAGAACTGTTCTTCTAGAGTCGCTGGAAATATTTTTAGAAATTTTGAGGCACTACCACATGCTTTTTTGCCAAGCTAATTTGAGCCGCCTTTGGCTTGTTTACGAAAGGCCGAAGATGTCGTCTCATAATCGGGATGTGGTTCCTTCAGAAATAACACGAGACCAAAAATATCACTATATCTCGATAAAGGAAGTCCCACACTATGTATATATAGCTGGATAAGTTCTGCTGTTACGTTTTAGTTCGTATGAGAACTGCCTGAAAACTGCATAATTTCGAGTTCGCAGAAGGTGAAACTTGAGCTTTTCACCCTCAGTCGGTTTTCAACGGTTTATTCCCGTTAAAATGGATATTTCAAAAATCTAACCTCATTTCGTTTTGTCTAGTATATAAAGCTTCCCACAGACAAAATATGAGCCAAATCGATTTTTGACCGTGTCCGCGAATTTTTCAATTTTCTTCGATTATAAGGGACATTCACTCTTAAAGAGTGTTTATTCCAAAGTTTCCATTAGCAAATGTTTGTGTGGGTAGCGATGTGGGTAGAGCACAGCAGCATGTACAGGTGTAATATGGGAATTTAGAGAGTTGTCAGTTAGTAATGTTTAACAATTATTCCATGAACCTGGGTTGGATATGAGATGATAACATAACGAATGAAACGCACTTTTTTATTAAATACTTCGCTAAATTTAGGTTAAACTTCGGTATTACTTTTAACTCAACTTCTGATGTTCGTAATGGATTGAAAAGTTGGCAAGACGAGTAAGAAAATGATCTTGTACAGGAAAAATGTAAAAAAATGAATATCAACAATTTGATCGTAGGGGCACTTTATAATTGATCAGGAAAAATGTATGAAACTAATTGACATCAGTAGCTAAACATAGGCTGATCAATAAATTTCAGTAGCGAGAAACAACTTGTAAACAGGCGATTAATCTAAGTCCGCTACATTAGCTAATGATTTCACATTTTCTAATCTTGTATTAGTTGGCTGAAATATCAAAGAACTTCTTCAGATTGAAAGAAATGGAAACCGCATTAAGAACCGAGGTATGATTCGAGGTGTATTTTTTGACTTTTTTTTTTATCAAAGTAGCTACACGTATACATGCCCCCATTTTTTCACTTTTTATTACAGAGATAGGATATTAAATGCATTGTTCATAGATAAAAAGGTAACAAAGCACACATCTTTGTCTCTTGTGTTCAGATGGCTGAAACTTCGCACAAGATCTAAAATGGAGGCTTCATTGAGAGAGGAGGTATGGCGTTAGATACATTAGTTATAGATATAGTTATGAAGATAATTTTATAAAGTGTGATTTTCATTATTAATGAATTTTACAAACAATATTAAAATATTCTCTCCATAATATACCTGGTTTCCCTTCAGGTAGTCTCATTGCGTGTTGAAGATGCACAAAAAGAAGAGAAATTAGGCAAAGACCGAGAGAGAGGTAATAGTTTGCAGAGTTAGAAGTCTCCTTAGTTGGTGCAGGGCTACCAATTACATTAACGAAATTACCTTGAGAATATTATCACTGCTTCATGACTGAAAATTGTATCCATAATATCCACATTTTTTCACTAGTTTTATGCCTTTTCAAACCATTTTTTTTTTCATTTGATAGCTATATATGGCATTTTTACCGTTTAAAGAAAGTTTACTTCTATTAGAAATTGGTGTAGTGGGTAGCGATGTAGAAATTATTTTGTCGTAGTTTAAATATGTCAATGTATGGTAGAGCATAGTAGATGTTTTAGTGGAGTTAAGAGAGTTGTAAATTAATAATATATAGACATAGCCCTTTGTTTGGTTATGTGAGATTAATTTGTCCCAAATTAAAAACAAAACCCGACAATATAAACGAATGCATCATTAGACGATATAACAGGATTCTCAGGAGGCGAATACATCATCATCATCATCATCAGCATCTAGAAAATCTAATTTTTTGCACTATATAACTACCGAAGAAATAAGTCAAATAATAAGGAACTCAGATGATTAATTGTTACACTAAAAATATGTAATAACAGAAAGGAAGCTGTGAAGAACAGACGATGGAGACTCAAAAAACGGAATTTCACCACTAAGCCGCTGAAATTAGAAGCTATTTAAAATTTAGGACATTTACGAAAACCATTCCAAGCGGCAAGCTACAAATTTTTCGGCAATCCTCATTACTTTTGCGTAAGCGAAATATCATGAAAAGCGTTGCTATTTCTAATTTAAAACTGAAACTGATTTCAAAAAACGAAAACTGATCACTTTATACTTTATGCAACCGTCTATACATATCATCCAACAAAATACACATCTTTATCTCTTGTCTTAAGATAGCTACAATGACCAACAAGCTCTACAAAATGAGAGAAATAATTTGTCTTCAAAACCTTTAGCTGTGCTTTTAAACAAGATTCTTAGAATCTTCTCTAATAAAACAGGTAAAGGTTTTTAAGACTTTCACTAGTACCAAAAAATGTTTTTGATTGGTACGACTGAAAAACCTAGAAAATTATTGTATCAGCAAAAGCTACGCATTGTCTGATCACTGAATTTCAACACCAGGAACAGGCCATTAATCCCTGAGTGCTTTGAAGAATATCTTGTGTTCTACACCCATCAATTGTTTAGAATGACTCACTAGTACTATATATAAATTACAAATATGGACATAAATTGTGGTAATCAAAACGTTTTTTAAAGCAACTCATAACTTCTGAACGATAAACAACTTGGAATCATAAATGGATGAGACTATAAGAGGCATAGTGCGGGCAATATCTTCTTGTTTGCATTTCATTATATGGAGTATGTTATTCAAAACTAAGCAATTAAACACGAATATTATAATATTTGGGGCGCTGATATATCATGAGATATTAGGGACGATATGTCCGCCCAGAACATTATCCAAGAACGAGTTCATGTTTTCGTTGGTACTTTGAGCAATATCTTGTGCTCTACACTCATCAATTGTTCAGAATTACTCACTATAATTAAATTTCAAATAATTTTATGAACATAAATTCTGCTTTTTTCATCTAAATTAGGTAGATCTTTTATATACTTTTTATATTTTTATACACGACCCCACCATCGATTTTTTAATCGTGGTTAAATAAAGAATTTACTATTACTACGGTATTGAAAATATTCTCCATAACATCTGATTCCCCTTCAGGTAGTCACATTACAGGCTAAAGATGCACAAAAAGGAGAGCAATTGGCAAAGACTGAGAAAACAGGTAATGGTTTTTAGATGTCATGGGTCCTCTTCGTTGTGGTTACCAATCACAGTAACCAAATCACCTTAATTGAGAATGTCCTCACTGTTTATGACTGAGATAGTCTCCAAATATCCAAATGTTGTCAATTGTTTTATGCCTTTTCAAACAAACTCTCATTTAGACCGTATTTCTTACCTTTTAAAGAGTGTTTATTCCAAAGTTTCCATTAGCAAATGTTTGTGTGGGTAGCGATGTGGGTAGAGCACAGCAGCATGTACAGGTGTAATATGGGAATTTAGAGAGTTGTCAATTAGTAATGTTTAACAATTATTCCATGAGGGTTGGATATGAGATGATAACATAACGAATGAAACGCACTTTTTTATTAAATACTTCGCTAAATTTAGGTTAAACTTCGGTATTACTTTTAACTCAACTTCTGATGTTCGTAATGGATTGAAAGTTGGCAAGACGAGTAAGAAAATGATCTTGTACAGGAAAATGTAAAAAAAAATGAATATCAACAATTTGATCGTAGGGGCACTTTATAATTGATCAGGAAAAATGTATGAAACTAATTGACATCAGTAGCTAAACATAGGCTGATCAATAAATTTCAGTAGCGAGAAACAACTTGTAAACAGGCGATTAATCTAAGTCCGCTACATTAGCTAATGATTTCACATTTTCTAATCTTGTATTAGTTGGCTGAAATATCAAAGAAACTTCTTCAGATTGAAAGAAATGGAAACCGCATTAAGAACCGAGGTATGATTCGAGGTGTATTTTTTGACTTTTTTTTTTATCAAAGTAGCTACACGTATACATTCCCCCATTTTTTCACTTTTTATTACAGAGATAGGATATTAAATGCATTGTTCATAGATAAAAAAGGTAACATAGCACACATCTTTGTCTCTTGTGTTCAGGTGGCTGAACTTCGCACAAGATCTAAAATGGAGGCTTCATTGAGAGAGGAGGTATGGCGTTAGATACGTTAGTTATAGATATAGTTATGAAGATAATTTTATAAAGTGTGATTTTCATTATTAATGAATTTTACAAACAATATTAAAATATTATTTCCATAATATACCTGGTTCCCTTCAGGTAGTCTCATTGCGTGTTGAAGATGCACAAAAAGAAGAGAAATTAGCAAAGACCGAGAGAGAGGTAATAGTTTTGCAGAGTTAGAAGTCTCCTTAGTTGGTGCAGGGCTACCAAGTACATTAACGAAATTACCTTGAGAATATTATCACTGCTTCATGACTGAAAATTGTATCCATAATATCCACATTTTTTCACTAGTTTTATGCCTTTTCAAACCATTTTTTTTTTCATTTATAGCTATATATGGCATTTTTTACCGTTTAAAGAAAGTTTACTTCTATTAGAAATTGGTGTGTGGGTAGCGATGTAGAAATTATTTTGTCGCAGTTTATATATGTCAATGTATGGTAGAGCATAGTAGGATGTTTTAGTGGAGTTAAGAGAGTTGTAAATTAATAATATATAGACATAGCCCTTTGTTTGGTTATGTGAGATTAATTTGTCCCAAATTAAAAAAAAATCCGGCAATTTAAACGAATGCATCTTTAGACGATATAACAGGATTCTCAGGAGGCGAATACATCATCATCATCATCATCAGCATCTAGAAAATTTAATTTTTTGCACTATATAACTACCGAAGAACTAAGTCAAATAATAAGGAACTCAGATGATTAATTGTTACACTAAAAATATGTAATAACAGAAAGGAAGCTGTGAAGAACAGACGATGGAGACTCAAAAACGGAATTTCACCACTAAGCCGCTGAAATTAGAAGCTATTTAAAATTTAGGACATTTACGAAAACCATTCAAAGCGGCAAGCTACAAATTTTTCGGCAATCCTCATTACTTTTGCGTAAGCGAAATATCATGAAAAGCGTTGCTATTTCTAATTTAAAACTGAAACTGATTTCAAAAAAACGAAAAACTGATCACTTTATACTTTATGCAACCGTCTATACATATCATCCAACAAAATACACATCTTTATCTCTTGTCTTAAGATAGCTACAATGACCAACAAGCTCTACAAAATGAGAGAAATAATTTTGTCTTCAAAACCTTTAGCTGTGCTCTTAAAGAAGATTCTACACCCATTAATTGTTTAGAATGACTCACTAGTACTATATATAAATTACAAATATGGACATAAATTCTGGTAATCAAAACGTTTTTTAAAGCAATGCATAACTTCTGAACGATAAACAACTTGGAATCATAAATGGATGAGAGACTTTAAGAGGCATAGTGCAGGCAATATCTTCTTGTTTGCATTTCATTATATGGAGTATGTTATTCAAAACTAAGAAGCACGAATATTATAATATTTTGGGCGCTGATATATCATGAGATATTAGGGACGATATGTCCGCCCAGGACATTATCCAAGGACGAGTTCATGTTTTCCTTGGTGCTTTGAGCAATATCTTGTGCTCTACACTCATCAATTGTTCAGAATTACTCACTATTATTAAATTTCAAATATGAACATAAATTCGGCCTTTTTGTATCTAAATTAGGTAGATCTTTTATATACTTTTTATATTTTTATACACGATCCCACCAGCTCTGATGAGTTTTTAATCGTGGTTAAATAAAAACTTTACTATTACTACGATATTAAAATATTCTCCATAATATTTGATTCCCCTTCAGGTAGTCACATTACAGGCTAAAGATGCACAAAAAGGAGAGCAATTGGCAAAGACTGAGAAACAGGTAATTGTTGTTAGATGTCATGGGTCCTCTTCGTTGTGGTTACCACTCACATTAACCAAATCACCTTAATTGAGAATGTCCTCACTGTTTATGACTGAGATAGTCTACAAATATCCAAATGTTGTCAATTGTTTTATGCCTTTTCAAACAAATTTTCATTAAGACCGTATTTCTTACCTTTTTAAAGAGTGTTTATTTCAAAGTTGCCATTAGCAAATGTTTGTGTGGCTAGCGATGTGGGCAGAGCACAGCAGCATGTACAGGTGTAATATGGGAATTCCGAGAGTTGTCAATTAGTAATATTTAACAATTATTCAATGAGCCTGCGTTGGATATGAGATGATAACATAACCAATGAGGCAAGCTTTTTTATTAAATACTTCGCTAAATTGAGGTTAAACTTCGGTGTTACTTTTAACTCGACTTCTGATGTTCGTAATTGAAATCTGGTAAGACGAGTAAGAAAATCATCTTGTACACGAAAATGTAAAAAAAACTAATATCAACAATTTGATCGTAGGGGCACTTTAAAATTGACCAGAAAAATGTATGAAACTAATTGACATCAGTAGCTAAACATAGGCTGATCACTAAATTTCAGTAGGGAGAAACAACTTGTAAACAGGCGATTAATTTAAGTCCGCTACATTAGCTAATGATTACACATTTTCTAACCTTGTATTAGTTGACTGAAATATCAAAGAACTTCTTCAGATTGAAAGAAATGGAAGCCGCATTAAGAACCGAGGTATGATTTAAGGTGTATTTTTTGACTTTTTTTTTTTATCAAAGCAGCTACACGTATACATTCCCCCATTCTTTCACTTTTTATTACAGAGATAGGATATTAAATGCATTTTTCATAGATAAAAAGGTAACAAAGCACACATCTTTGTCTCTTGTGTTCAGGTGGCTGAACTTCGCACAAGATCTAAAATGGAGGCTTCATTGAGAGAGGAGGTATGGCGTTAGATACATTAGTTATAGATATAGTTATGAAGATAATTTTATAAAGTGTGATTTTCATAAGGCTTATTACTGTCATTAAAAACGAAGCGATCGATCTTTAGAATACGGATTTAATCGATTTTTAACATAAGCACAAGGGTGTTGCAATGAGTGGTTTTAAATTGGTAAAATCATTTAGTAAATAAAAGTACAGGAATCTTACAAAATGTAAGCTGTTGGAAAGCCAAGTACATAACACAACTGAAGGGAAATGCGAAGTGCACCCTTGGTAAAAATAACTCCCTCCGGCTTTTTAATGTTTAGTATTTGGTGTCAGGTAAGATTTTTAATGCTTTTGTCCTGATTCCTCAGTGAATGAAACTAATTGACATTAGTAACTAAACATAGGCTGATCACTAAATTTTCAGTAGCGAGAAAACAGCTTTTAACTGACACACATTTTATGTGTTAGTTTGCTAAAATATCAGAGAAGTAGTTCTGCATACCTCCGTTCTTAATGAGGATTCAATTTATTTTAATGATTAAAACAAGTTGAATCCTCATTTAATGAGGACGAAGGTATCATTTAACATATACTTAATGTTTTTTTTTTATCAAAGTAGCTATACATTACCCATTCTTTTCAACGTTTTATGACACATAGCTGTCAGGCGATAACGTGGCCTCCTCCGCAGGCAACTTAACTCCTGGGTCTCCGACTCAGTCGCCTTTTTGTCTTTCGTACCAATCTCTCATTATTATGGCGATAACGCCATGGTAACAAAGTTCGCATTTTTTTATCTTGTGTTTAGATAGCGACAATGACAAAGAAGCTATGCACGATGAATAAAGTTGAAGCTTCGTTAAGGGAAGAGGTAAGGTTTTAAATGCGTTTCTCCTTGATTGAAAAAACTGAGGAATCAGGAAATATAAATGTTCAAAAACTAATTGACATCAGTAGCTACTCCTTCGCTGATCACTAAATTTCAGTAGCGAAGAAACAGCCTGTGATCAATCCAAATCCAAGGCTAATACATTAGCTAATGGTTACACATTACAGTTTCTAATCTTGTATTAGTTGGCTTTTTATCAAAGTAGGTATAGATACGTCTTACCCCAATATTTCACATTATATCACAGAGGCAGGGGTTTACATGCATTTTTCTTAGCTATCAGGCGATAAAGCTAAGGTAACAAAGTACACATCGTTGCATCTACAGAGCTTGTTTGTCATTGTAGCTACCTAATATAAGTTAGGTTGTTACAATGTCAAACAAGCTCTGTATGATGACAGAAGTTGAGGCCTTCGATAAGAACGGAGTTGAGGTCTAAATACATGTGTAGTTTCTGAACTGATTAATCAGCGAAAATGATTATAAGTCATTGTTTTCATTAGCCACAATCCTGGTCAACTTCTGTCGCAAAACCCCGATAACTTCTCAATGTTAACTTATTTTCGTGCACCATGGTTTTAGCTCAACCAGCATTAAGAAGGAGGAGAAAATAATGGTTAACTAAATACTTGCTAACTGTTTCTACAATTTTCACGGGGCGTGTGTACACAATCCTGCCAGGTTAATATGATTTTAACTTCTAACTGATAGTTTCTCAATTAGCTACTGTAGAGTTATAAAAGATATTGTTTTTGATAAACAGATTTTTAAAGCCAGAGGGAAGGATGATAAAGAATGTATGAAAACTACGGTAAGCAATATTTATGATAATAAAGAAATATAAAATGTTTATGATATTTTCTGTGCCAAGCAACAAATGCAACTTATATATGCATGGGAATGAATGGGTTAAAGTTCCTTTTGTGCTTCGGTTTTCTTTATTATTTATACAGGTTTATTACTTAATTCTTTAGTAAGATGAATGAAGAATTAATGGTTGAGTGTGAAATTCAGGGACAAGTTCAGGAGAGGGCAAGTGAGTTTTAATGACCGCTGAACAACTCCGACAATTAATTTTAAATAAGATAATGACTTGAATGGATGTATTTTTGAAAGTATTATCTTCAATTAAGACAAAATATGTCGAGTATCCGGAAATATTAACTTTCAATCTTGAAAGCAAAATTGTGATTTGAAGATATCGATTTATAGCTCTTTCAAAATAAAAAATGAATAATTTTGCAACTGAGTGAAATTATTCTACAATACATCCAAAGATACTTGTAGTTGTAGTATTAATACAAATTACCCGGTTTAGCGTGATGTCAACAATGACTTACAAACAAAAAAGAATCAGAACATTATAGGGTTAACATTATCGTCTATATATGCAAAACGGATAACATGTTTGTTCATCCCTGAAATTGCAATGAATTTTAATTTCAAAAACTTTTCTTCAAATTTAGTTGAACAAAGTCAGACTGCAGGCTGATATGTACTTGGTAAGTAGAATAATTGACATAATCATTTGTAATAGTGGGAGTGGTGTAAAGCGTTTTTACCCAGGACTAACAGTAGTAGTACTGTAGTATAGGGATGTTTTCGGCCCCTTTCAGGCCAGGTAAGTCCTAGGTAAATCATTAATATGTATAAGTGGATCGGCATAACAGGCGGCCTAGGTAAATCATTGATATGCAATTAGTGTCTTCCTGCATACGTAATAAAGTCACGCTCCCCTTCTCAAGTAAAGCGTATTAGAAACTTCTAGTTTTTATCAAGATGGCTTTTAACAACGTATCCGCTATCGAAGCTGCTCTGATTACTTGCTCATGGAACTGCCTCGAAAAAAGCGTGGAACGATTTACAAAGCGATTCTCAAAAACTTTCCGACCTGTTCCAGGAACCTGAACGAAAGGTGGAAGCTATCACAGAAAGCTTGAAGCGATGGAAGAAACACGCTGGGCTTTTAAGTTGGAATCTAACTATTCATTCATTATCGCTCAGACACACCGATCCACACAGTTGTCGCGATTTGAGAGCAGTTGTGACCTGCTGGAAGATGGTTCAAACTTCTGGTTGATCAGTTAGAGAAAGTGGTAGTTGATCAGAAAGGTAAAACTCACGACAGACACTTATACTGTGACTCGACCCAAGCTTCAAAGTCAATTCGCCAGGACAGGAGATTTGGTTTTATGATACTCCGTCTTCAACAAGAACTCGAAGAATACAACAAGACACTAGGATATTGAATTCGAAATGAAATATCGAGGCGCCTTCAAAAGTATCGACAGCAAGTAACAGCATTATAATCTAACACTCGCTGTAGAACTATGGAGAACTGAACATTTTTCATTCCGTTTGATTTAAGTTACTCAAATTGTTTCGGAGTATCAGGAACCAAATCTCCTGTCCTGGCGAATTGTCTTTGAAGCTTGGGGTCGAGTCACAGCATAAGTGTCTGTCGTTGACTTGGGAATCTTGATGGTTAGTTTCGGTAGACTTTTCCGCGCTTGATCTTAGAGGCTTGGTTCAATTCGTCAAAAGCGATTCTTCTGCGTTTTTGGTCGACAGTGTTGGTACTACTGTTGTCTGGGTCTTCTTTCTTCGGATCTCGATAATATTCCTTGTTTTGTAATTCCACTCTCTTTCGGCGTAGCCAGGAATAGAGTTTCTTTACCAGATCTTGAATTTGCGACCATATTAAGTCTTCGTGAGTTTTACCTTTCTGATCAACTACCACTTTCTCTAACTGATTCATTATCGCTCAGACACACCGATCCACACAGTTGTCGCGATTTGAGAGCAGTTGTGACCTGCTGGAAGATGGTTCAACTTCTGGTTGATCAGTTAGAGAAAGTGGTAGTTGATCAGAAAGGTAAAACTCACGAAGACTTAATATGGTCGCAAATTCAAGATCTGGTAAAGAAACTCCATTCATGGCTACGCCGAAAGAGAGTGGAATTGCAAAACAAGGAATATTATCGAGATCCGAAGAAAGAAGACTCAGACAACAGTAGTACCAACACTGTCGACCAAAAACGCAGAAGAATCGCTTTTGACGAATTGAACCAAGCCTCAAAGATCAAGCGGAAAAGTCTACCGAAACTAACCATCAAGATTCCCAGGTCAACGACAGCCACTTATACTGTGACTCGACCCAAGCTTCAAAGTCAATTCGCCAGGACAGGAGATTTGGTTCCTGATACTCCGAAACAACTTGGGTAACTTAAATCAAACGGAATGAAAAATGTTCAGTTCTCCATAGTTCTACAGCGAGTGTTAGATTATAATGCTGTTACTTGCTGTCGATACTTTTGAAGGCGCCTCGATATTTCATTTCGAATTCAATATCCTAGTGTCTTGTTGTATTCTTCGAGTTCTTGTTGAAGACGGAGTATCATAAAACCAAATCTCCTGTCCTGGCGAATTGACTTTGAAGCTTGGGTCGAGTCACAGTATAAGTGTCTGTCGTGTGTTTTACCTTTCTGATCAACTACCACTTTCTCTAACTGATCAACCAGAAGTTGAACCATCTTCCAGCAGGTCACAACTGCTCTCAAATTGCGACAACTGTGTGGATCGGTGTGTCTGAGCGATAATGAATGAATAGTTAGATTCCAACTTAAAAGCCCAGCGTGTTTCTTCCATCGCTTCAAGCTTTCTGTGATAGCTTCCACCTTTCGTTCAGGTTCCTGGAACAGGTCGGAAAGTTTTTGAGAATCGCTTTGTAAATCGTTCCACGCTTTTTCGAGGCAGTTCCATGAGCAAGTAATCAGAGCAGCTTCG
Organism: Desmophyllum pertusum; assembly: GCA_029204205.1. Lineage (NCBI taxonomy): Eukaryota > Metazoa > Cnidaria > Anthozoa > Scleractinia > Caryophylliidae > Desmophyllum > Desmophyllum pertusum. The sequence goes on from MU826352.1 coordinate 876,491, forward strand.
ATAGCGGATACGTTGTTAAAAGCCATCTTGATAAAAACTAGAAGTTTCTAATACGCTTTACTTGAGAAAGGGGCGTGACTTTATTACGTATGCAGGAAGACACTAATTGCATATCAATGATTTACCTAGGCCGCCTATTATACCGATCCACTTATACATATTAATGATTTACCTAGGCCTTACCTAGGCCTGAAAGGGGCCGAAAACATCCCTATACTACTACTAACAGTTCATTGTACGATAGGAATATTTTTGAAATTTTTGAACATTTTACCTCACGATTAATTTTCATGTAATCTCATTACGATAATTAATTGAACTAAAGCACTGATAAACTTTCCCAGTTTATATTTAGCAGTTATGAAGTAATTATTTTTGTCTGTTTCAGCAAATGGCAAATGATTGCAAATGGCAAAATGGCATTCTTCGTGAAAGGTGAGACATAAAACTGTACATACATTTTTGTGACGTGTTATTTTTAAGGTCCTTGGTTAAAGTCTATTTCATCGGTGCCGGCCATTATCTCCGGTTTCTGTAGCATAAAGCGATGAAGAGTATAGCTCTCCATCTGAATGTATGCTAATTCATCGCATGTAGCACCGATAATTTTTCCAGGTTTCCGCAACGATTCGTCCAAACCCATTTATACTACTTGACGGAGGGAGGCATTGTGAGAGTAAAGTATCTTGTCCAAGAACACAACACCATGGCGTCGGCCAGGCCCGAACCCGAACATCTCGATCTAACGCACAATATATAGTCACTCCTAAAACAATGAAGCTATTTCCAGAACTGTGAAGGGAGAGTCCAAATCACCTTTTGTGTACATATATACTGTTTTTTTTATTTTCTCCATTTCTTTATAATCGAAGTTTCAGAACATTTGGAAGTCCCTTTTTCATTCAACAAAAGTGGAGTGCTGAGAAAAAGGGAATTTGCAAATCCCAAACAACTCCAACCAAGTAATGTCTATCGGCAGCTCATAGATATCCAATAGTTTAAACTGTAATAGAACACTAAGTTGGGTAGCTTGTATAAATACATCTTAGGCTAACCTACATGTATGCTCTATTTTTACAGGTTGAACCTTTTAACCCGGCAATTCAGACCACCATGATCTCATTATACTCTCCATATGCCTCACCAAATGTTATATTTTTACATGGAGATTGCGAGACTTCCTCGTTGTCGTTTGTACATAACATGTTATATTTTTGTACTGAAAACTGCTTTCATTCAGTTTGTAATTTTTATTCATTGGAAAAAGGAATTTTCTATATCATTGGTATAAAAGGCCCAATTTTTAAAACCGTAGTGCACTGCAATATTTTTTATATCCGCTTATATCTGTTAAGCTGTAACAATACGATCATGATGAGTTTTCAAGAGCTCAATTTTCCTCATACATGTATTTGTTGTATGTTACCTTTTGCATCGAGGTGGTGAGACACTTGCTGCTGACACGTTTTTGAAGCAATTATGGAATCAATACAATATTGTGTATAATAATCATAATTATAGTAAGGAAAAATATTAAAAGAAACTTCAAGTGTTAGACTTGAATACAATAAAAGTCATACTTGTTTCTGTGAGTTTAATTACACCATATTTCCGACGCGGTTTCAGACTTGGTAACAAAAAGATGTGATTCAACGTAACTATATTGTCCAGTGTTAGTACTGATTATAAGGCAACCATTCAAGTGTTTCGGATGTGCTGGGATTCATGTAGGACTATACGAAATATCAATTTTAGTCCGAAAATTCATAGTATTAAGGGCTTGTAAAAACCACGATACAGGTCTATTGAGGCTGCTTATATACCTTGTACTGCACATGCTTTATTCATGTTTTACAGCCCCATCCCACATGGCTATCGCTATTTATGGGAACCCGCCTGAATTGGTGGTTTGCAAGTGACGTCAGCTGGGGGTCATTAACAAAAAAGATTTCTGATTGGTTTCTATTGTTTGTACCCCCAACATGGCCGCCGCGTCTTTGTCATTTGAATCTCTCGGGATTGGTTGCAAACCAGCAATACTAGCTGCGCGTGCTGAAAAGCATCAAGGTCGAAACAGCTGTCCGCGGACACTTAGCCTGCGAGCAAGCTCTCTTGGCGTTTCTCCTTTCACTTTCCCGCCTCCCCACCCCCCACCCCCCAAAAAACCCCAGAGAGCTTGCTCGCAGGCTACGGACACTACACTCGTCTAACGACGGCATTGAAGATGCCAGTGTACAATGGTTATGCTCAATATTGGAGCAGATTTCCAGTACATACTATACATCTAAATAATAATAAAAATATTAAAGGCGCTTCGTCGAGGTTTGCATCAGGGTGTGAAACATTTGTGAACTATACATCAGCATCCTACACATCAGCATTTATTCTAAAAATAAAAAAAAGCATTTATCTTATATAGTAATGTCCCAAGATAATGATGTTCTGAAACATAGATGGAGCCTTTTTTAAAGGTTGTTGTGAATGTGAAGTGCATGAAGTTCTCCAAAGTACTGAGCGACGATGAAACATAAAATTCAGCGCACAAACATAGCCCAGGTATCCCCGGGAGAAAGAGAAGCCTTTCCAGCGTCATGATCATCACAGTTACGTCTGGCGGGAAATGTATAGAAACCAATTTTATCACTTTGCCATGGTCCAAATCGTCGTGCTATTGGTTTGAGGATACGAGTTTCACTCATGGAATGAAAGGTTGACCATTTTCCATCTGCATGAGTGCCATTCCAACCTAGCTTACTGCAGTCTTCTGACATTGTAGAGTTGTCATCAGGGAGAACCGTGTACGACCCGCAAGTCTGGGGCCGAGTTGATACCATGTTGTTATCAATGAAGTAATTCACCACTGCCTCCCCCAGGGGGTTGAGATTGGTCATAATGTGGAAGACAGTTCCGACTTATTTCTTGTGGCAGTAAAACCGGAGTTGTTTGAAGCCCATCTCGTTTCTTAACTCAAATAGAACCGTTGACGTTACTTTTTGGCGGGGATCGTTGTAGCTAGAAACATCCTTATAGCTGGTGAGTAGGAAGCGTGTTTTCTCGAAGTGTAGCCTTGACTCTTTGAATGAGATCATTTGAATAGCAGTCCAGCCACCTAGAGTGATAAAACAATGGCATTTAATTTCATTTTCCCTCAGTGAAAATTTCGCTTGAATTCTACAGTTAGAATGAATGATCAGGCTGCCTATACACGTCCACGGGGTAAATGTTTGGTTTCTTTTCTCAATGATAAATTTTTTTTTTTTTTTTTCAATCCGGTTTCATTCGTGTCTACATACCAGTTTTTAACTAGAATGATAAACTTGGTTTCTGGTACATTCTATAACTTTAACATTTACTTGATTAATACTTTAAAACAATTACCCACCTGAGTTGTTAGATTATCTCGTGATCTAACAGATTACCTTATGATAGCAAGTCACAATCAATGATTGAGCTTGAAAAGTCAACCATTGTACATTGTACTTGACTTGACGGCGATAAATTAAAATACTATACGCCTTAGCTTTTTGAGCTATTTAAGTTTCGATTTACCTCCATCAGTGTTCATGTCACAGTAAACAGTGAACGGGTTTCCTGACAGTGTGGGGTCAATGGAATATTCTCCATCACCATTTGAGGGATGTACATCTCTGCACGAGCGGTACGAGGTTCTGTTTATTTCTACAACATGAAAATTATAAAAAAACAGTATCATGTAATTGTGCAAAATGCAAATACAGTAAGCGGTTGTATTTATCTGCCTGTTCTTGGACTTTCTCATGAGGATTAATAGGGTATACTATCGGTATAATGGTGAAAGTGGAAAGTGGGTAGCTTTTAGTGCTATTGAGTTATGTGTATTTTTTTTCTTAAATACCTGACTCTCTCATGAAGCCCATGTACGTGGAGGATATATCTCGACTGAAGACCTTTGCCTCAGCTGAATATTTGGTTCTGTTGTTCAGATCACACTGTGACCTATACCACCAGTAGTTTAAACTCGTGCACTGTGAGTCATGCATGCACGCCATAAGGCAGCTGGGATAGTTTTCAGTATACAAAGACTTGTATGTGTGGTTCAGCAGTGCCATTCCTCTTTGAGATTTTTCTTCATTGTTATATTCCTCAATTGCAGTAATAATATTTAAAGTGAAGTAGATAAGCATTAGATGGCACTGCATTATTTTCCAGATAGTCCATTTCGACTGAAAACGAAAAGAGACTTTCAATTAATACCTTTTATTTACCCATTAAACAAGACGCACTGTTTTAAATGTGACGTAACCTGAACATTGTCAACCAAATACTGAAGCATAGATAGCTGACAAACAACCTGCGCTTTCCCTACGACCGTTATTGATAAATAGTGTTTATTTATTTTTTTCATTTTATTCTAAAATAATTTGCAATTTATATCTTAATTTTGTTAATGGCATGAAGCAAGTTTAGTCTACAGGACGCTGGACTCGACAACAGCTAACAACGTACGTACCATGACTGCAAGGTACAAATTTGCATGGGGGGGAGAAACGCTGGGCTGCACTTGCGATCATTTCACAATTTCAGAATTATACTTCCTTGACACAATTCTTAATGAAAATAATGTATAAACCCAACACCCACATGTTTCATATGTGCAGAAAGAAATTAAAACGCTCTAACTTCATTCGTGACCACTTGAGAACCGACCTCTGTTTGACCTGTCGAAGGCACTTTCTTAATCTGTGGTTACTCCTAGTTGTTAATTTTAGATTGTACGTGTTGATCTTGTGATCAGCTGCGGTTGTCCAGTTGTCAAGGTCAGCCTACGTGTATCGTATTTTCGCTCCAAATTCGACTCTGTTTTGTCCCAATGGTTTGGCATTTAACAATAGCTCCCACGAAGTTTATGATTGACTGATATGACTGACCTTGACCGAAACCTCCGCGAAAGCCTGAAGTTATGGTTTTATTAAGCGGCCGACGCATAGCGGCCGCTTCAAGAAATGGACTTTTTTTCATGTCGCTAGCCTTAGTCCTCTTCACGGTTGACATGATGTTATCGCATCTCGATCTAAAATTAGCCAGTAGAGAATTTCTTTTCCACAGGCTTTCTGTAGTGTCGTGTAAGTGCGTACATGTATTTAGTTTATTACAGGAATCGTATTGAAAAAAGCAAAGACAAATGTCCCACAGCAGTGAACAGCAGTGTTGTTGCAAAATGTGCTAAATTTGGCGGTGTGACCTTTGCGCGTGTGGGGTTTTCCCGTTACATTGTAAACGTAGCCAGGAGACATGCAAATAAATAGCCACAAGAGAATTTCTGTTCTGTTTAATACATGCACCTCAACCAGTAAACGAACGATAAAACCCGGTCCCAAAAACATAACAGTTTTTCTTAACACAATTCCACAGCATATATGTCATTCGCAATTTATTTTCACGTTGAGCGAAAACATATCTTTGCCCACGTTGAATATGATGCAATCTATATTAGCTAAAATTAACCACAAGAGAATTTCTCCGGCTTTCGGAGCATGATGCAATATATTACATCAGGCAGTCACGTTTTTCGTCACGCAGGTTCGTGTGTTGACTCTTAGGATTTGGAGGGTGCACCTCAGAGTCCAGTGACCGCGGATAGTTTTCGTGTCATGTAAGAAGAGCTCTTTTCATGTAAAGAAACAAGCGAAATATTTAATTAGACAAGGGAAAATAACCTCAACTACTCGAGAAGAGCCACTACAGAGCAGGAAATGGAGGGGTCCGTGTCACGAAGTAACGAAAGTTAATTTTATATTTCTTATATTTATATTTCTCGTCACGCATGTTCGTATGCTGACTCTCGCTCATTTTAGGGGTGCACCTCAGAGTACAGTGACCGAGGGGAAGTCGGGGGAGGAGAGATCGATTGTTGTTTCCCCCAGGTAATCGGCCGCTTGTAAACTACTTTAGGAGTTCTTGTTTCTCTTTGATTCGTTCCTTGAAATATTGTTTATTAGGTTTGCATTATCTATGTAGGTGTGTTTTAAATTTTCTTATCTTACATTGTCCTTTATTTAGACCTATCCAGTCCGGGCTCAAAGCTATGTATAAATCCAATGCAATTGGCAGGAAGCAAATACAACATTAATTGTACCTTAACATTTAAGTCCTAAAAATACATTTGAAGTCTGAATTTTTGACAGCTTGTGTACGATTGATCGGTCAATCGATGCCACAACTAGCTTTCCTTCTTCTCTTAAGTCATGCATGCATGCACGCACGTACGCACGAACACACGCACGCACACACGCACGCACGCACAAAATCGGTCGAAACGGGATACGATTAGCTCTCCTCCTTTACCTTTACTCAAAATATCCATCCTTCTTCACACGCTCCGTGCACTAGCATCTTCTTGGACAACCTGCCGCCATCTTGAATCCACCCGTTTCATGGAGACCGACCCTCTCCTCTCCTAACTGTTTGCTCCAGCGACCCCCACCCCCTGCGTCCAACTCCCCACCCTCCCCTCCCCCGAACGCCATCCCCATGGGCAAGGCACGTGTCCGTTACATATCGCGGGCTCAACCTCATGAATAATGCTATTAATTCCACCAACTCGACTTTTTATGGATTCATTACGCATTTTAAAAGTGTCCACCTTCTTCCATATAATGTTTTTATTCGGGGAAACTAAACTTAAGTCAAAGATCATAAAAATTAAGCGAAATTTTAGCACAGTCGTCGACAATTTTAGTACTTTTTTGAACGTTCTTGTGTACTTTGCAAGATAAATAACCTCCATGAGAAATATCTGATATAATTAACACTATATTTTAGAAATGTTTTGAGTCTCAAAGACTTCTAATTAGGAGTAAACAAAATATAACATAAAATCAATTAGACAGGGCAAAACCTGGTCGATTTAATAACGCCTACAAAAACTGACATATTTCAGCCAAGAACATAAATATAAAGATAAAAGACGGGAGGCGGCGTTGCCGAGTGGTTTAGGGCGCTGGATGTGAAATCTGTAGGTCCCTAGTTCAAATCGTCAACCCTGCCACTAGCTGGATTTGCTCTCGGTAGTCCCGAGTTCAACTCCTCGGCCACGCTTTGTAAATAGCCAACTTTACAGCCTCCCACCAGTTGGGATTCTTAACAAGTTTATGTTCTATTTACAATATTTTTTGTTCATTTACAGTGTCCACAATTAGTACAGCAGTGCTAAATCCTCTGACACTTGAATAAAGTTGTTTATTTATTTTTTTCAAGCGTGGTGATCCGGACCTATCTTTATTTCTCCATATTTTAAGTTAAGCAATCATCGTATTTGTATAGAACGTGATAGAATGCGTGTATAATTTTTTACCTCAAGAACACGGCACTCGAGGAGCAAGTTCTTTGTTCCTTGAAGTCGATTCAGCACGTCTATTATGATATAATAATATTTAAACTTTTGCTTTCTCTCTGTGTCGTCTACTCGAACAAAACGTAGAGTTCAAATAAGCTCGTCTCTTGTGTTGTAAGGAATTGTGAGTCACCGTTAGCCGATCATATTGCTTTCGCAGGCGTGGTGACATTGTAAATTTAAAAATAAGAAAGAAATAAAAAGCAACAAAAGCGAGAAAAAGCAAGAAAAAGTGGACCAGTTAAAAAAAACCCCGATCGTTCGCTGGAAATTGATTCCACTACTGTTATGCATTTCTTGTCTAGATGAAACGGGGAATATGGAGAGCAACAAAGTTTTCCATATTTGGCATATACTTATGTCTGAAGATCATCAGTGCAAATGTGGAATATAACAACGAAGAAAGATCTCAAAGAGGAATGGCACTGCTGAACCACACATACAAGTCTTTGTACACAGAAAGCTACCCCAGCTGCCTTATGGCGTGCATGCATGACTCACAGTGCACAAGTTTAAACTACTGGTGGTATACATACATACATACATATATAGTTCACAGTGTGATCTGAACAACAGAACCAAATATTCAGCTGAGGCAAAGGACTTCGCGAGAGAAGTATCTTCCACGTACATGGGCTTGGCGAGAGAACCAGGTATTTAAAAAAAGATAACACGATATCACCTCCACTGGCTTTTAACTTTAACAGTATAGTTTACCGGTATGTGGGAGACGCGGTGGCCTAATGCTCGAGTCGGCTGGTCTGGGTCATTGTGTTGTGTCCTTGGACAAGACACTTTACTCTCACAGTACCTCTCTCCACCCAGGAGTATAAATGGGTATTGGTGACAAAATGCTGCGGGGCAACCTGCGATCGACTAGCATACTTTATGTTGCGTTTGCGACCTCGCGCTTTTAGAACGAAGAATATACATTGTATTTAGCGTGTTTGCGACCTCACGCTTTTAGAACGAAGAATATACATTGTGTTTGTGGCCTCACGCTTTTAGAACGATGCATATATATTGTGTTTAGTGTGTTTGTGGCCTCATACTTTTAGAACGAGGTATACATTGTATGTTTGTTGTTTCACCGGTGGTTAGTTTGGCGTCCCGCCTTTGGTCTGTGGCCTCATACTTTTTGTCTCTCACGACCTGACCTCGAGAGAGGTCCGAGATTCGTCCCGAAATATTTAAAGTTGCAGATGACGCAGCTCTACAGTGATCCTTGAGAGACACTACACAGGTTTTTTAGTAGCGTTAATCGCGTTTGAAACTGAGCAGGAGCTGATGTATAAATGGACCGGTGAATGAAAATAATAACCAAATATACATATTTTTTTATCCCATAGGACCAAGTTGTGTGACGTTGTATAATAGATCAATTTTATTTGTAATTCTTAGTTAAGTAGTTTAAATAGTTTAGTTAAGTATTTTATGAACTTTGTTTTAATAGACTAATTTTTTTTATTATATCTCTTATATAGTACGCGCGCTGTGATTGGTCAATTTTACGTCCCGTATTCTACGGTACGGCCCGCGAAATTGAGAGTGCTACTGATCATGACGCCATCTTTGCAAGTTACTTTCGATTAATTTCAAATTCTGCATAATAATGTCTCAGGAAGACGATTTTGAAACCTGCAATCCGGATGAAAGAGTTTTAGAGCGAAGCGAAGAGGATCTTCCAAACTTCAAACGCGATTTATCAGTCGGGAACTTTTAGAAGCCGAAAACGTCCAAGATGTGCGAGCCGGCCGGACTCGATTCAGGAACTTGACAGTTTTATCTCTGCCGAAAAGTCCGCAAACTGACTGTGAAGAAGACGAATTCTGAATGGAAAAGGTTTGAAAAGGTCTGTTAAGAGCAGACGAATGGAACATTTAACGTGGAAAACGTAAGTCTTACCTGTTGATGTTTTTGACAAGCTTCTCGGCAAATTTTTCACCAAGTTATTATGCGACTTCTGCAGCGAACACTTCTCAGGACTACACAACAAAGCGCCACAAAATGGACGGCAGTATCTGTTCTGAGAAGACTTTTGTCCCGTAGTTTCGTTACAATTTTAGTGTTCTCTCGTCCAGTATTTGTTACCCTGGGTACCAGAGGTTTATTTCTCCGTCGCGTCGAGATCCGAAGTCGGCCGAAGGCCGACGACGCCCCGGCGAGCGGCGGAGCCGCGAGAAATAAACCTCTGGCACAGGGCGCATTGATTTACCGTTCCCGTTGAACTTTGATCATTTTTAACTTATTACATTTAAACCAATCACAGCGTAAGTGTCCTACTGTGATCACATGTAATGGCACGTGGAGATATGACAGCAGATAGTTTTACAAGGTGTCAAATGGCGGTATTCGTTGAACGAAAACAACTCCTGTAAAAAGGGTCCCTACCTCGAAGTCTTCGCTATCTTGCCGATTATGTGAAGCTGGTGTGGTGGTTAATGGTGGATACGTTCGGAAAACGCCAGAAAACTAAACATTTCAGGTAGAGTTTCAGAGCTTTTGGCGATCGACAATGATCTTTCAGTCGGCCCGCGAATTCTCTGTAAGAAGTGTTTTAATCGAACGATATGAGGCAGCTCTCAAGGAGTTAACCTCCTTTAAAGAGCGGTATCATGAAAATTTATCCCACTGGAAAGCAGACGAACAGCATGCGCAAACTAAGCGATGTTCAAGCTCTTTTGGTTTGGGCATCAAAAAGTCTCGCGGTGCAGCATGTACAGATATCAACAAGCCTTCGGCCGCTAAAACGTCCTTGCGGCGAATAAAATTAATAATGCCATCTGTCTGCCTGCCTGTTGGGATCGAGAATGACCCGTCAACGACCAATTTGGCGAATCGCTGATATTTTGCCCAAAGATACCCTTGGGTAAACTATTTTCAAAAATCATATTTAAAAGTTCCAGCGATTTTTTAATTTTCAGAAAATCGCGAAAATTTGAAAGTGCGGTCAAAATGCGGTTTTTCGCTTCATCAAATGCCAAAAATAAGGTGCAAGTACGAAGCACCGCCGAAGCGTTCAAATAAATCCAATTGACGTTAAACTTCACACAAAGTCGGAACAACTATTCCTATACATTGTTCACTTGTAACAATTTTCAAGAACGTTGATATTGTAATTTTGAAAGCCATTTTAAAAACACCTCCGAAGACCGCTAAAAATGGCGGCAGAATATTGTTAATGTTTAACACCATAAAAATACATCTGGTACCTCATTTTTCGAAACTTTTATTTTACAGCCCTAACATATGATTATTAAACTTTTACCATGCCAAGTTTCAGGGTCGAACTCGAAACTTTTCCCTTCGAAAAAATCCAAAATCTATGTAATGTGTTCGTGCCAAATGACGCAAGATTTAGAGACTAATTTGAGGTTAATCACTTCAATTTGGCCCATAAATTCTAAAATTAATGTCAATCTTGGCAATTTGCAGCGTGAAGCTGGCAAAAATATCCAATAGCATGTAGCAAACGCATTCAGAGGCTTTAGAAGATATTGAAAGTCAAATTTGAGATATAAATCTCTCTAATTTTACCATCGGCTAGTATTCGCAATGAAAAGTAGTTACAAGTAAACAAACCATTGTTCGTCGATCGGTCTCTCGAGAGGTCAGGATGTCAAGAACAGTTCAAAGGTTCGGCAATGTATCACTGGAGCGAATATCTAGCAGAAGACCAAAATGTGAGGCTTGTAGTCTGGTAGTAATTTCAAAACAAATGGCGTCTAAAGAATTGAAAAACAAAGCGAAACTATCCGACCCCAAACAAATACACATCATTTAGCGCTAATTATTGCGCGAAGTAGCCACAACAAACATACCCAAAAGCCATACGTCCACCTCAGTGCTACATATTAGCTTCCACAATTCCAAGCTTTCTGTTATAAACAATCAGGGAAAATCTGAATCCAGTTTCTGGCGGCATATTCGGTACCATCGATATGCGTATTGTCAGGCAAAAGTGTTGTTGACATTCGAGCCTCGACAAATGTCACGCAACTCAACGCCTGAATTAGCTATCGGGCCAACTTTACTTTACAACTTACCTCATTGAAAAAACTCAATATATATATTAGCACCATAATTATGTGAATTGTAATACATTTTTGGTGAATTTTTGTGCCGGAAATATTTTTTTGCAAATTATACGAGAGGGGGCCGGGAGAGGTGAATATTTTTTGCAGGAATATTTTTTCCGAACTTTTGTATAATCAAGACGAACGAGGCGACCTGCGAGGCGGACAATCAGTGCCATGGACTCGTCGCATTTCCCGCGCAACAATCTCGGCGTCAAGCTTGCGGCCCGTCGTTTGGCCAATACGGAATTTGGCCAATACTGGGTATGACTTTTGCTTGTTGCTAAATCGATACGCCTTCTTGGCTGTTGGTGTTTCCGTGGATAGCGGCGAGGCAACAGGGAATTATTCATGTCCCCAAGACGGCTGCTTACAAGTACCTTATTCTCACTTAATTATTTTCGCGAGTATTAATTTTAATTAGTAAAACTCTACTAGTATACTAACGCAAATGAGACAATCTGATTGGCTGAGCTACTCGTACACTATCAGCCATTAGTGTGCAGTGGCTTGAGTTCGTCTACAAAATTGCGGTTTCTTCTCGTTTCTCCGAAGTTTTAGAAGAAGATTTAGAGTTAATTTTAGACAATTGTTATGATTTGTACTAAAAATTTTCCATATCCTCACTGGTGAGTATATCGATGACGTCATTTCCAGCTTTGCATGGCTTTTTGTGCAAAGCTGCCAAACTCCGGTTGAAAAATGGCGAGCGATAGATTCGTGAAATTCACTGAAGCCAACATGAAATCGTTCACTGAGGAGTAAGAAAATGTTAACACGAAGAAGAAAACTTCATATGACTTAAAATTATTCAAGGAGTTCCTTGCAAGTGAAGACAAAAGGAGAGAAATTCCAGCCACCGAGCTGCAAGTAAAAAGAAAATTACACGGTGGCTTGAAGATATGAATTTAATTTTCTCGTGTTAAAAACAATATTTTACTCACTCGCTGCGCTCGTTCGTAAAATATTGTTTTTATCACTCGAAAATAAATTCATATCTTCGCGCCGCCGTGTAATATCCTCTATATTACGGCCTCATCAACTATCACATCATAGAAATTGAGAGCGAATAATCTAATTGTTAAATAGAAGGCCTTCGGAGCGCGCGCATAGTGAACAGTGCGTATTAGCACGTATTACCTTCCCTCAAAACCCCAATACGTCACCAAGAGGCCACTGTTTTTTTTCCAAAAGAGGAATGACCAGGGATGGGTCAGTCAGGGCAGCCAAGAAGGCATATGGATTTAGCGACAAGCAAAAGTTCATACCTATTAGCCAAATTCCGTATTGGCCAAACGACGGGCCGCCTGCTTGACGCCGAGATTGTTGCGCGGGAAATGCGACGAGCCAGTGGCACTGATTGTCCGCCTCGCAGGTCGCCTCGTTCGTCTCTCGCCAAAGTTCTTGCAGTGTGCCAAAGGGACCCTCAGATGAGATGGATGTCCAGGAATGGCAGGAGGAGGCTAATTTTAGTCAGGCAAAGGAGGCAGTAAAAATAATCCAGCTCCAGCATATTCCTCTCGTGTACTATCAGCACGACGTGTGTGTAATGCGCTGAAGCTACTCAAGCTACCGATGCTGCAACGCGTGTGCGAAGGCCTGGGCCTAGATAGAGCTCTCCCACCCGTGCGTAACAAGGCTCCAAACTTGGCACTTCTGAAGGACATTACTAGCAAGTGCACGTGCCGAAAGTAAATTCTCGAGAACTGTCATTTTTTCTTGCCTTTTCATACTTAGCAAACATATCTCATAAGCGATGGACCATTGTAATTTTAAGAGAGAAGAAGGGGAAGGTTGTGGGGGGGGGGGGGGGGGGGGGGGGGGGGTGTAGGTTGTTAAAAATAACCCCGTATTGCTATCCGAAGAATGAAAAATGCTGCACAATCCATCTCTGGAATTGCCAGAAATGCAATGTTGCAAGATCTTTACATAGCTGTTATATATAAATAGTTCGGAAAAAATATTCCTGCAAAAATTATGCAAAAACATAGATCACACGAAGACCGATATTTCCCGCAAAAAATCCCACGAAATTCATTACAATTCGCATAATTATGGTGCTAATATATTGTCAAAGTTTTTCAATGAAGTAAGTTGTAAAGTAAAGTTGGCCTGATAGCTAATTCAGGCGTTGAGTTGCGTGACATTTGTTGAGGCTCGAATGTCAACAACACTTTTGACTGACAATACGCATGCCGATGGTACTGAATATGCCGCCAGAAACTGGATTCAGATTTTCCCTGATGTTTATAACGGAAAGCTTGGAATTGTGGAAGCTAATATGTAGCACTGAGGTGGACGTATGGCTTTTGGGTATGTTTGTTGTGGCTACTTCGCGCAATAATTAGCGCTAAATGATGTGTATTTGTTTGGGGTTGGATAGTTTCGCTTTGTTTTTCAATTATTTAGACGCCATTTGTTTTGAAATTACTACCAGACTGCAATACTGACATTTTGGTCTTCTGCTAGATATTCGCTCCAGTGATACATTGCCGAACCTTTGAACTGTTCTTGACATCCTGACTTCTCGAGAGACCGATCGACGAACAATGGTTTGTTTACTTGTAACTACTGTACATTGCGAATACTAGCCGATGGTAAAATTAGAGAGATTTATATCTCAAATTTGACTTTCAATATCTTCTAAAGCCTCTGAATGCGTTTGCTACATGCTATTGGATATTTTTGCCAACTTCACGCTGAAAATTGCCAAGATTGACATTAATTTTAGAATTTATGGCCAAATTGAAGTCGATTAACCTCAAATTCGTCTCTAAATCTTGCGTCATTTGGCACGAACACATTACATAGATTTTGGATTTTTTCGAAGGGAAGCGTTTCGAGTTCGACCCTGAAACGTGGCATGGTAAATGTTTAATGATCATATGTTAGGGCTGTAAAATAAAAGTTTCGAAAAATGAGGTACCAGATGTATTTTTATGGTGTTAAACATTAACGATATTCTGCCGCCATTTTTAGCGATCTTCGGAGGTGTTTTTAAAATGGCTTGCAAAATTACAATATCAACGTACATGAAAATTTTTACAAGTGAACAATGCATAGGAATAGTTGTTCCGACTTTGTGTGAAGTTTGGCGTCAATTGGATTTATTTGAACGCTTCGGCGGTGCTTCGTACTTGCACCTTATTTTTGGCATTTGATGAAGCGAAAAAACCGCATTTTGACCGCACTTTCAAAATTTTCGCGATTTTCTGAAAATTAAAAAATCGCTGGAACTTTTAAATATGATTTTTGAAAATAGTTCACCCAAGGGTATCTTTGGGCAAAATATCAGCGATTCGCCAAATTGGTCGTTGACGGACCATTCTCGATCCCAACAGGCAGTCACTCTTAATTCGTCGACACCGTCGAACGTTTTTAAAACTATCGCTAAGGCCTCTTCAAGTGCTTTCTCCAAACTTCCATCAGAATCCGCGATTATTCAACAACATGCAACAACAATAATCACTGTTCTATCGATCACTGTTCTATCTCTTCATCGCCTCGTCATTCACAGGCTTTTTTCCCCGCAGCGCACTATTCTTGTCAACCAATCACAGAGACTATTAGATTCAAAATACCGTAGGGAGTCGTTAGGAGCCAATCAGCAATCTAGTCCAAATTCTGGAATAAATCCATTTAAGCAGGCTTGCCATTGGCTCGGCGTTATCAAAGCAATAGCGCCCTGCTCCAGAGGCTTTTCGCGCGGGCCATAAGAGAGATTTCAAACCGGAAACCGCGCAAGAAAAGCCTCTGGCACCCAGGGTAAGTATTTGTAAGAAACACTCGTATTTTCACTCAGTTTGACGAACACGCTGTAAGTTGATTGCGGTGCTTTCTTCTCAATCGGTGAATCAAATTTATTGTCCTTGTCTGTTTAACGAACTTCAAGAAGTAGTTTAAAAGTAAACTCGAACTGTACCTAGTTTTTCATGCTTTTACAGAAAATAACTAGGTAGAAATTGTTTGAAGACGTTTGAAGTTTGGATTCAAATCGTGTTTACAACTCGTCGAACTCGAACAATCGACTCGTCCTTTGCCTGTGATGCGTGTCAGTCAAATGAAACCCCTTTCCTCGCGGTTGACTTGAAATGTTTTCCTTTTTCCAAAGGAAGAGATATAATAAATATCTTACTAACCTCGTCTTCTCGTTCCGTACTGTAAGTTACGGATCCTCGTTTTTTCCCCTTCGATTTATGGCCCGCGCGCTTCGCGCTTGGGCCATAAATCGAAGGGGAAAAAAACTCGGTCCGTAACTTACCGTACGGACCTCGAACTCGGTTAGTAAGAAGTATAAATTATATAATTTTAGGTAGGTGTCCCTTATTAGTAGAGGGCTTTCTCTCGACTAAAACACTTACGACACATTAATAAAGTTTTTGATTGATTGATTGAGCTACTGCATTATCTATCGAAACGGCGCTTGTATCGCCACCAACTATGGGGATCTCAAAACGCAAGGAGATCCACTTGATCAAAGAATGTGGATGCGCCAAGTAAAGGCCTGAGGGATACAACTGAATGTACCTCATGGTATCCCTCCCCCCAATCACAGAGCGTAGTAACACAAAACGAAGGCAATTCCGGATTACTTTTGACGCTCAATTGAAAACCGCTCTATTAATGAGGGATATTATTCCCTCAAGGTACAAGTAATTTTTTGTTGCTATATTGATTAATATTATAATTTCAGTAAAACAATATATACATATATATGTATGCCTGGATTTTTAGAAACGTTATCGAAGGCGGGGCAAAAAGTTGGCGCTGACTTTTCGGTTGAGTTTCAAACTATACCTTCCGCGGCCGACAAAACTTGGAGGGGGCATCCGTCCAGCTACATGCCTGGAGGTAGCCCAGGCTTCGGGCTGACAGGCGGTGGTTGACTTTCGACTAGGGGTCGTAACCGGGGGAGGTGGGGAGGGCGGTGCTCTGGGCACTTTGTAGCTGTCAGACTTGAATTGTGTTTGTTGAATTTCTTTCAAGTTTGAGTGGTGTGCAAGTGTTGGTTAGATTGCTTCGAAACATTGACTTTGTTGAAGTTTAACAAGCTGGGCACACTGGCCTGTGTTTTTTTATTGCTGGACAAAAGCCAGGGTGGGTTCCCTCAGGGCGATACGGTTTTCATAAATCCAGGTATATGTACATGTTTATTTTCTTTCTGGTTAAAACGTCTGTGGAAAGCAGTTCTGGTATTGTTAAAGGTGTCCATGCGCAAAACCCTTTGCAGCCCAAATTAATTTTTCTACATTTCTTAAATTTATACTGATAAATACAAAAAATTATACAGGAAATGTTATGCTTCAGGGATCACCCTCAAACTTTCCCATTATTTTATTAAGTAGAAGAGCTACATTTTAAGATGTTTTGAAAAAACATTAACATTGATTGACACCTGTCATATCAAGTTAAATATTACTAATTGTGTGAAGCAATAAACATACTTTTCTCATTGCAATGCTGTGGCTACTTTATCTTTTGAAGGAAAATTCTGAAATCCACTTAGATACAAAGATAATTGTCCACTGAACATTTTGATATGAAACACACCTTATTTTCAATGTCTACCTACCCTACAAATGAATTTTTCTTTAGTCATGTGACATGTCACGCAATTCATTTTGAAGAAATGCACTAGTCAAGAGTACTTATAGCACTTCCAAATCACTGCCTTGGCTGCTCCAGTCTAAGCCATCCACATTTACATTGTCAGGTCTTTCTATTCTCCCGCTTGCTTGGGGAAGATCTTCAGAATCCTTAATAATATCGACTGTTCAAAGATTTATCTCTTTGTCTCCATCATTGTCAAGGAAAGTCTCCGGTTCAAAATGTAAATCATCGTTGATCATATCCTTCGAGATCTGAATTCACTCCCTCGTCGGGTATGTTGAATCGATCGTCTAAATAGCTCACGATTTCTTGCACTATTAGCGCTAGCCATGTTGCCAAAGGCCCTTTAAATTTTCCCGGACACGCGACAACCAAAAATGTTGAAAAATCCCGATTAAAAACGATCAAAACGCAACAGAATTGCAGAGAACTATAAAATCAAGATGGCGGAAAACATTATATGGCCGATGGAAGATTGGGTACTAAAAACAGCAAGTCCGCTGAGCGAAAATTAGTAGATGCGTCTGCCGTACGATATATCGTACGCTGGGCGGCAAAGGGTTTAATCAAATATAGTAATAATATTTTTCAACAAAAACACATTCGTTGCTTCACAAAGTTGTCTCTCTCCAATAAGTTACTTCTTTAACTTCATCAGTAGATCTGCTGACGCTATTTACTTCATCTGAGGCCTTCCTCTTGCAGAACCAAAACGAAATAAAATAGAACAAAGTGGACATCCCTAAAGAAGACAGAACAATTAGAAATGTCAGTTTGGGTCAAACGAAAGAAAACAGAACTAAGGCTTTACCCGGCATTTGAAGTTCCCAAGTATATATCAACTGATCAACAACTAATATTCTCCTTCTCCGCGGGTCCATGGCCCGGTGGGGAAATCCAATGTAAAGTGATGGCGGTGACCGTTAGGAATTTTGAAAAAAAAAATACACTAATTAAAAGGTACCAGAATTTCGTTTACCCCAGAAGTGTCACATTAGTCTCGTATTTCGAGTCACACATTGTTAGCCAACGCATTGTTAGCCGGTTGTATATAATTAAAGCATGAAAATGTCTGCCAAAAGCAAAAAGCACTGTATGTTCACCCTTCCTCCCGAAATAGACGCTGGATATATATTTTGGGGTCGGAAATAAATTATTCCGGGTATTTAGTTCACGATTACGCGTGGCACAGACGGTTTACCTTGCAATCAGGAAAAACCGATAAAGCCCTACCTCAGTTACAATGTTAACGCAACGACCAAATATAAACCTGAATAATTCTTCTAGAAGAGTCACCCTAACTAGGAGAATCCCCTGCATGGTATGCTAACCCTATCGCAAGTAACCCTCCAGCATTTTTGACAGGTACCATTATACTATTGGGTGAAGAAAGGTACTGTGAGAGTAAAGCGTCTTGTCCAAGAACACGACAAAGTGACTCCGGCCAGCGTTCGAATCCGGACCGCTAGATCCAGAGTCTAAAACATTAGGGTAGCTTTAGGGTAGCTTTCAATAATGCAGCATTTTAGTTTTTACTCAGATTGTATTTTTATTTTTTAATATTGTAATAATATACGAATTATTATTATTATTATTAGGCCACCGCGTCTCCCACTAAACCCGTGTAACAGACACTAAATCCCGACCTCGGTTTGATGCCGCTTACTACTTCTATTGATCTTGTTTTAATATTATGCCTATGCGTGACAATAATTGTATAATTACCTTGAAAAGCTGCACTAACATACGCAATGCCATATGATAGACCGTTCACGTCATAGAATTGACAGCTGCCCCGTCTGCTGCAGCTCTGGCCCCAAACTTGACAATGGAAATCCACCAACCAACCGAACATTATGGGGCCTGGAACGAATCCTAGAGACCGCTGAAATATAAACTGAAAGCCAAGCGCGTAGGAGCGTATATTGTCCGGAAACTGACCTATGATTGAAACAAAAAGAAGAGTTATGGCACGACCCACACTGTAGTGTGGGTTATCAATTTCTATACTGCCAGTTAACAGCCAACCAACCAACCAGCCAACCAACCAACCAACTAACCAAACCAACCAGCCAGGTAGTCTGTTTAATTAACCAACCAATCATTCAACAGCCAGGGAACTAAACAATTTCTTGAGAAAGATGACAGGACAATTTCTTGTTTTAGTAATAGTTAATGATCTCACCTCAATACCACAGTCTTGTTCGGGACAGCCATCGTAAAATTAATGAAAAGAATTAACACTAAAAGAATCAAAAATATAATGTAATTATCACAGCTGGAGCCACGATCGCAAAATCCACGAACAGTCTCAGGTCCTGAGACATTGAAAGGTGGCGAATAAACAGCTGCACTTGGAGTGAACCTGCCGGAATAGAAAATATATTTGATAAGTTGAAGAATATCAGTACAAAAACTTGGCATTCTTTTGTGATTTTATTCTTAAAAAAACTCTTTAGTTTTAGTAAACCTGCCGCATAAAATATATTTTTCATGAGTTAAGCGTAAGTACATAAACTGAGCTAAAAAACGTTAGTTGTAACAGAGGTCTATAACTAGAGGTTTCCATCTAGCATTGCGCGCGGCCCATCAGATTAGGAATTAGGCTATTTTTTAGACACTTTTCGCGCGAAACCAGCAGCCAATCACGCACCATGCCTGACAAATATGGTCATTGAACGCGCTAGCTCGACAATTTTTGTTCAAGACGGTTTGTTCGTCGATTGAAAAGATGGCTAAAATCACTAAGTAAAAAGCCTTGGCCCGTCTAAATCAAAACAAAAGTTAATTCTACTAAATAATGCACGAAGTTTGGAACGAAATATTTAATGGGAAATGCCTGTAAAATGTACAACTAATGCGACTGAAAGAGCACTAAAGGCAGCCTGAAATTAATTTACGGGAAGACCGCGGACACAATTAATTCGTCCAAAGAATGAAAATCTGTTTACAACACAAGTTTAAGCTTAGTCTATTCAGTATTGTTACCTTGTATTTCGACGAGGCTTGTCAATTCCAGCTGAATTAAGTTTTAAAATCAGCACAATAAATATCCATGGATCAGTTAAGCCGTTATAAGCCTTATAACTTGAGCTTACGGCAGTCGTCAAGCGTTCGTGACAGTCAATCATTCAAAGATCACTTCACAGTGAAATTCTCTTTCTTTCCATCCATGTAGACATTGAGGGTTTCCTTTGTTCTTTTACTTCAATGAACTTGATTTCAAGCCTCAGTTCGTTAATTCTGTAGTCGCGCAAGTTTTGCCCGCCGTATAAAACAAGTGAAACCTTCGGCTGCGTATAGCTGTCCGTTCAACTTGTAAAATGAATATAATGTTCAGCTCCACAATTATTTCGAAACTTCCCATGTTAAGCTAAACCATCTGCACAATTTTCCAGAATATACGAAACTTTGGAGAGATTGAACGAAGATTAATCCGCGGAGAAACCTTTGTCTTTTCATTCAACTTTCGACAACTTGCCAACTGGACACCGCGCCAAGTTTTGCCGCCGAATTCATACAAATCATACTTCATTTAGATTGAACTGAAAAAATCACTCAGTCGATTTATAGTTTTACAAAAAGTATACCGAAGTTTGACCTAAATTTAGTGAAGTATTTAAACAATTATTACATTCTGCTGTGACGCTTTTCGCTTTTCCTTGGCGGCAAAGTTTCTGCCTTTGCCTTTGCGTACCTAGCGCTCGCATATTAAAAATGGTTCAACGTGATTGGCTGCTGGTTTCGCGCGAAAAATGTCTAAAAATAGCCTAATCCCTAATCTGATGGGCCAAGACCCAATACCAGAGATGGAAACCTCTAGTTATAGACCTCTGGTTGTAATGAATGATGGCATTAAACAGCTCAAATTGATTTAAGCTGCCACAGAAAAAAAAATTGATGAGTTGAAGAGTTTGTACAAAAAAACACGACATCTTTTGTACTTCTATTCTTAAAAAAACGTTAGTAATAATGGCTGACAGATAACAGTTACGCGTGTTTTTTCAATGTTTTCCGCTTTAATTTTTTTGTTTGAGTCCGTTGTCCGTTTAATTTAATTACCCCTTTGTAGTTGATGAAGTACAACCGGCAAAAACAAGGCGAAAAATATGTTAACTTGTCCGCGCCACAAACAGGTCTGATCTGGGACAGCGGACAACTGCAGTTCCTGTTACATGTTGAGACCAATGAATTGTCCATCGTTGGGCTGTGAAGAACAAAGAGAGCAAGTAACCAACCTTAGTTTTTCATTTTAGAGCGAAATAAGAACTAGTGGAGGCGCGCGCGGTGGTCTAATGGTTAGTACGTTAGAGAGGTCTGGGTTTCAGCTTGGCCAGGGTTCTTGTGTTGTGTTCTTGGGCAAGGTATTTAACTCACACACGCGCCTCTCGCAACCCAGGAATTTATATGGGTACCAGCGAATTGTTGGGGTAACCTGACAAAATCCTGGGAGGTTACTTGCGATGGACAAGCGTCCCAGCTAGGAGTCACATCACGCTACAGCGCAGAAACGGCAGGAATAGACTTTAACCTTTGATCCTTTTAACCGGCAGTGACAAAAATTCAGTTAAATTGGAGCCTGGATCTGGTGTGAATTGCTCTCTTTGTTCCACTGAATAAAATTGATGGCAAATAGCTTGAATCGCGCCCTATGCGACACTGGTGCGTAAAGGATAGATGATGATAACAAAATAGCTTGAATCCAGCTGAACTGGAGTATTAGTAGCCTGTCTAGTGTGATGGTCTAGGTGAGAGTTTGTTAGAGGGACTATAATGTTGATGAGTGACGTTTCGACAACGTGAGTGATTTACGACTGACTCAACTCTTGCTACAAATGGCTTCATACCTCGGATAGTAGAGCTGACCCCAGTATCATTCACAAAGGTCATGGGTTCGATTCTGGCAAGTTGAGGACTTTTATAAGCTTTTATAAGGTTTTATAAGCTGCGACGGTTGTGACGAGTTAAACCGTTTTAAAAAGTTTTTGTCATTTTTTACCTGTCCCAGTAAGGCTTGACGATTCCTGCAAGCTGCACTTCCTCGCATCCTGGGAAAGTCCACACAAGGCTACCTAACGCAGTCAAGGCCTTGAAGATAAGGCAGAATCTGGCTGCCAAAAAGAGAGATTCTTTTATTGTGAAACGACGGACGATAAGACCTCCGAGAAAGATACCACCTGGAAATCAGAATAAAAAAATAAAAAATTAGCAGGGGGAAGGGTGGTGGAAAATGGGGGAGGGTCATAACTTTTTGAGCCCCTAAAAAGGGAGGGTCATGAAAAAATAGGCAGCGAAAAAGCAGCGAAAAAGGGGTCACATAAATTTACGCTCATGGATATACCAGTAAGAGTGCCAGAATAGATCATAGATCATAAAGAACATTGTGTTTTACTATAATAATAATAATAATTTAATTTATATAGCGCCAAAATCTATAATATATAGTATGGCAGGAATAGTAGAATCGTAGGACAATAAATTTACTTGTTTACAAAAACAATACAAGCTATGTCAAATGTCTTTCAAGAATACAAGAGCAACATCTCAAGTTAATTTATTAAAAAAGGCTTGCTATGGATACCTTTGTCCATAAATTGCAAATTACATGTCACATTAAGTTTCTGTTTGCAAAAAAATCCAATTTGAATTGAAAAAGTTTCAGAAATATTCACATTTTTACGTTCGCCTTTGGCTGCCTAGTTTCATATCAAACTGCCTTCAAAATGCACGAAATGCAGTCTCAGACAACCTAATTTTCAAAATTTCGCGGGGAGGATGCCCCAGAACCCCCTTAAAAACCTGCGCCATCGCCGTACCATAGATCGCGCCTTTTGCGCACTTATACACCCCCGCCAAACATACAAAATCCTGCTATGGCCTGCCTGATGGATATGTTCATAGGGGTAGGTAGTATCACTAGGGCATGATTTTTTCAATTTTGTTTCAGTATAAAAATGCTCACACTAGTGTCACAGTATGGAGGTATTAGGGAGATATTAGCTGTGCAGCGGGGAGCGGGGGGGGGGGGGGGGTCCTGGTATTTTAGGCCAAGCCCAAGGGGAGGGTCAGGAAATTTAAAAATCTCTACCCCCCCCCCCCCCCTATGGCGTTATATCCCCGCCAAAATTCAAGTTTTTATTTGTTTGCAACATTGATGCTTCGAATTTATGCTCGTTTTACAATCCAATATTCAACTTCTGTAATTCAACTTTCCACATTCACAATTCAACATCCATCTTTACAATTTACATGCGACTTTCTCAAATTATGCATGATGTACAATGCGACATTCAGTGTCTTTCAATGTGCGATATGCATGTATCACAATCCAACATGCTTGTTTCGACATCGAACTTCACGCTTGAGTGAGTCGACCTTGGGATGGTAAACCGCTGTACAACGGTGTCGATGACTTGAAGCAACGCTGAGAGAAGATCCTGGGACGAGGGTTGCCTGCAAGATGGCGGCGTTTAGAAGAGCGTACGATAGGAAATAGCAAGGGGTGACAAGTCGCACAATCTCTACCATTGTGAAACATTTGAAACCTTTTATATTTTGTTCTAACGAGTACAATCTATATTTGATTGATACCCTGTGTGTTTCTAACGGGCGATATATGTTTTATTATGAGGAGGATTTTCAAGTAAATTTGAACCTTTAACTGTGTTAATTCTAGCAAATTTTTAAAGGTGATGTTCGGTTCCCTGTCGGGCTTTCGCCCTGTGAAGTTTGACACCTTCGTAATTTGCAATGTTTTTCTAGTAAAGGTTTGCTTTGTATTGCAAGACATGTTTTAGGCTCTCTTTTTACTCTCTGGAAGGACTGGATATGAAATATTCTGTGTTTGAAGTTGATTTCTTGCATTTACTGTAAAGCCGGGCCCAGCTGTTTGATTATTATAAAAGCTGTTTTATGCAAGGTATGTCGTTTGAAATAACGAATATCATAATTGTCCTGTTCCAGATACTATTGTAGCTTGCTTGCACAAGGCTACAGAATACACTCTTTTTTTTTATAAGAACCTTCTTTATAAGAACGTTGAGGCTGAGATTGACCAAAATTTTAAGAACATGCTAAGAACATAGGTTGAGACTTAGCTAAGAACATTTTTATTCACTTGTTTCTTGCATCGAGCTCTAAATACAATATTCCAGTATCCTTTCAAAAATTAACAAAATGTAACATTTCAAATATCTCAGTAAATAAGCAGTTCATATCAGCTCAAAATACTTGAATGCACACTTTTTATAGTAACAACATGAGTTTCTATCAAATAAAATGTTAATATCATTTTCATGGTCGCGTTCGAATCTTTTTGTGAAATTCTATACCATGTAACCTAAGAACATGGGGTAAGAACGTTTTCAGGCTGAAATCGCCCAAAAAATAATATAAGAACATTCGGTCTTGGTTCAGCCTCAGCTCGAAAATTAGACGTTCTTATAAAAAAAGAGTGTATGTTTAGTAGAGATGCTGAACGCTTGAAGCGAAGGTTACATTTCTTGCATCAATTTGTGATTTTGATCGAGCTTTTTTAGTTCGACGTTTGTTTCCTCCTTTGATCGTTGTGTGATGTTAACACCACACGATTTAAATTAAGATTTTCACGCCAGTCTGTCGACTGTTTTGCGCATTTTATATGCCACTCAGTTTGGTTTTGTTCAGGCGCAATAACACATTTCCTCGCCATCTAGAGGATAGCCTGTGTGGCAGGCGTAGAAAGGGGAGGGAGGGGAGTTCGGCGGCGCGCAAAGCGCGAGGAGTCGGAGCGCGAAGCGCGATCGTGGGAGGGAGTGAGGGAGTCCCCCGCCGACTCCCGCCGATCGCGCTTCGCGTTCTTCCTCGCGTACTCGCGCTTCGCGCTCGAACTCCCCTCCTCCCTCCCCTTTATACGCCTGCTACGCAGGCTATCTAGAGGAACAAACACAGATATTATATATTTTCAGAAAATGACTGCAATACGGGAAAAGCCATCACAACGCCTCAAAATTTCACATATAAACCTTTAGAAAACACAACACATAGCTTGAAAACCAAACGGATCGAAACTACAGCAACCTGATAGGTTTAGCAAGGACCAATCAGAACGCACCATTTTCGATCCAACTAACGAGTACGGGTTGATATATAACCCAAACCAAGCCAACGTCATTCTCACACATGTACGAGTTGCACTAGCGACTAAAGTACAGAACAACAAAATACCGGCAACTGATGAGATCCATTTGGAGGATCGAAACCATGGTCTTGCCTCAGTTGCCTGGTCCTTCCAGAGAGTAAAAAGAGAGCCTAAAACATGTCTTGCAATACAAAGCAACCTTTACTACTGAGAAAAACATTGCAAATTACGAAGGTGTCAAACTGCACAGGGCGAAAGCCCGATAGGGAACCGAACATCACCTTTAAAAATTTGCTAGAATTAACACTGACAGTTAAAGGTTCAAATCTACTTGAAAATCCTCCTCATAATAAAACATGTATCGCCGTTAGAAACACACAGGGTATCAATCAAATATAGATTGTAAAGGTTAGAACACAAATATAAAAGGTTTCAAATGTTTCACAATGGTAGAGATTGTGCGGCCTGTCACCCTTGCTATTTCCTATAGTACGCTCTTCTTAAACGCCACCATCTTGCAGGCAACCCTCATCCCCAGGATCTTCTCTCAGCGTTGCTTCAAGTCATCGATACCGTTGTACAGCGGTTTACCATCCCAAGGTCGACTCACTCAAGCGTGAAGTTCGATGTCGAAACAAGCATGTTGGATTGTGATACATGCATATCGCACATTGAAAGACACTGAATGTCGCATTGTACATCATGATAATTTGAGAAAGTCGCATGTAAATTGTAAAGATGGATGTTGAATTGTGAATGTGGAAAGTTGAAGTACAGAAATGAATATGGATTGTAAAACGAGCATAAATTCGAAGCATCAATGTTGCAAATCAAAACTTGAATTTTGGCGGGGATATAACGCCATACCCCCCCCCCCCCCTCCCTGCTAATTTGTGACAAGTCCCAAACCGAACTTATTTTCAACAACATAATGGTTTTCACTGCCCAGTGATCAGTGTAGGCCAGGCTAAAGATACGTGGCTGCTTAGGAGAGGTGGTCGCTTGCTCTGGGAAGTTTGATCATGTGCATGTCACTCTTAAAAGATTAATTAATTCATACATACGTATAATTTTAGGAGAGTTATAAACTGTACAATAGTATAGCGGTTAGTGTCAACGGTTGTTTTTAAATATAAAATACAATTGTGATTGGTTACAACACCGCGCGTGCAACGCGGAACAATAAATTGGCACGTGATAGCATACAATAGGAAACTAATTGCGAAATATATAGGGATTAAACAAAAACAAAACGAAGTATATAACTGATATCTGTCTAAATTTTACAAAACGTACCTGAAGGAAATGGCTAAATTATTCAATTTACAAAGGTTTTATGGGCGGCAGTAGCTATAGGGGGGAGGTTATTCGCCCTAGTTGGCATCACATCTGCCTGCTAATGTTTCAATAATCTTTTTCAGTAATGGTTTAGTACACCCCCCATACCCCCACCCCCCCACCCACCCTGGTGTTAAGTTTCCCTTAGCTTAGTGTCCACGCCCAATATTGATTACTCTCTCGGCCCCATTCTTCTCGATAGGAACGAAGGTAAACGGCTGTTGATTTGAATCTCAGTAGCGGCGCCGCGGATTCGGAGAAAGCGAGCCGATTTGTAGCTTTCTGTATTGCTGTCTAAAAAAAGTGCACTGGAGGACATCATTAAGTCCAGAGAAGGTGGAAGTCTTACGATTAGCTGGTTATGCGTCGGCTATTATCCTACCTCAAACGAATCCGTTCACGGGTTGACAATTTCTTGGTTGTTTGAGGTAACGATAATGCGGGCTTTTTTAGACAGCAGAAGACTTTAGCCACATCAATTAGTTTTCGGATATGGAATTAAGCGGACATTTCTAGGCGTTCCTAACGTGATTTGGCTTGAAATGTTCTGTGGCTAAAGTCTTATAAAAAATCTGTTGATATAACGGAAGGCTGGCTTCCCGCTCTTCACGGCGCTTTCACATCCGGAGTATTGGTTAAAATGGCGTACAAACAGCAAAGTTCGCAGCCGCGAAGAATGGCTTCAAGTTGACTTCAAGCGCTCATGTGAGTAAAAAATTTCGTTTGATGAGTTTTAGCTGTTCACGTGGTTAGATATTCTGTGATTGTCGGTGCTAAGCTATTTGATAGCATGGGTTCCGGTGTTTGAAATTGACATTAGCCATATGACGTATCGAACACTCTCTCAGTCTCTCTGCTACATATTTAAAATGAGTCAGTGTTGCTTTTAATCCTGAATGTTTAGGAATTAATTCTTCGTCCATGTGTAAGTTCTTTTCCAGTTCATTTGAGGCGATGTATCGCTTTAGAAAGCTTCAAGTCAGCTCTCGAATACAGTTTTGGTTGATTTCCTTGGTATCACATTCATGTTGCAAGCATTTTAATTAAATTGTAGAACTCACGATTCAATAAACATGCTGTAAATTTAGTATGCTGGTCTAAAAAGACATTACGATAGAGTAATGTCACGTTATTTGACCTCTTATTAGCCGCTATTTAAAAGCTCTGTTTGCATGAAATCTATAGTTTTTGTATGAAATTTCGGGAGGTACGTTTTATCAAATTTAGACAGATATAAGAATAATAATAACAATTAAAAAAAAATTAAAATAAAGTTTAAAAATCTAAAATATTAAAAAATAAAAATAAAAATAAAATAAAAATAATATAATAGTAGGTTATATTAAGCTGTTTATTGCCGGCTTCAATCTATTGAATCCAGTATTCAGTCTCTGGTTCTCCTGAAATGTCTGACTGTAGGTATATTTTTCTGTCCGACTGTGATATCAGAACCGATTTTGGTTAGCCCTGGTGTGAATGCTGTTACCGTCTCACCAACATATTGATCCTGACATTTTGTGCATGTTATTAAATAGATGACATTCTGAGTTTGGCAGTGGTATGGTGTCTTAGTTGATAGATTCATGGGTAGCATTACTTGTAGTTGATGTGCGAATGATCCGTATGATTTTACAGCAGGCGCAACGAGGATCGCTACCACAGGACCAAAATCCTGGTTTAGTGTCTGGGGTAGTGTGGCTTTGCTTGGGAACATGTGGATTTTAAGTCCTCTGTTGCGCTGAAAGAACGGCCACAGATGTTGCATTTTGTGGCTGGAGCAAGCAAAGGGATTGCCATCATTTGGGTTAATTGGTCGCAGGACGTCTGCTCGTCAGGATCTGCGATAAGTTTCGACCTTTTCTGTAAGCAGCCAAGGGAGGGTCACGGAAGACATCTCTGCACCTTGGTGACATATGTAGGATCTGGTGGGCTTGACTCAATATTTTGTGTAAATTGGGTAGTGGCCGGGTTGTAGGTAACAACTAGGGGCCACTGTTGTTGTTAATGTTGGTGTTGTATTCGCGTAGTGCCTCTTCCCGGGTTATCCGTCTCGCTCTCATGATAGATTCCTTAATTAATCTGTTTTTATATCCTCGCTCCTTATTTTTATTTTTATTTCATTTATTATTTATTTTATTTTATTATTTTATTTTATTATTTTTATTATTATTTATTATTTTACTTTATTTTTTATTTATTTTATTTAATTTTATTTATTTTTTTATTATTATTATTATTATTTTTAATTGTTATTGTATTCTATATATTATTCTTATATCAGTTATATACTTCGTTTTGTTTAATTCCTACATATTTCACAATTAGTTTCCTATTGTATGCTATCACGTGCACATTTATTGTTCCGCGTTGCACGCGCGGTGTTGTACCAATCACAATTGTTATTCTATTTCAAAATACCGTTGACACTAACGCTTATACTGTTGGCACAGTTATTATGTTCCTGAGAGGGCGAGACGGCCGAAACGTTGAGCAATAAAAGCCAAACAGTCTTAACTGGAGTGGATACTTGACCCTCACAATTTAATTTACATTCAATTATTCAAGTTTCCACGATCGCTTCTAGTGATCCTCCGTTACAGACCCTGTGGACAGCCATTGTTTGTGGGACCAATTACAAGAAATTAATATTTATATATATACATATTCATTCATTCATTCATTCATTCATTCATTCATTCCATTCAATCATCAATCAATCAATCAATCAATCAATCAATCAATCAATCAATCAATCAACAATCAATCAATCAATCAATCAATCAATCAATCATTCATTCTTCATTCATTTATTCCTTCGTTCCTTCGTTCCTTCGTTAATCAGTAGTCAGTCAGTCAGTCAGTCAATCCGTCCGTCTGTCGTCAGTCAGCGGTCAGTCAGTCAGTCAGCGGTCGGTCGGTCGGTTGGTGGTCGGTCGGTCGGTCGGTCGGTCGGTCGTCGGTCGGTCGGTCGGTCGTCGGTCGTCGGTCGGTCGGTCTGTCGGTCAGTTAGTCATTCGCAGTCTTCATGTCACAGCCATTGAGCTATTTGTAAGGAGGATAAGTAAATTCTTAAACCTGTTATATATTTTTGCGTGCGTCGTTTGTTTAGGTCGCTCCGAGAGTACGTAATAGTTAGCCCGGTATCACAGCTCATGTGAGAGAGAAAGCTGGTTTGCTTTAATTGTGCAACTAGTATCCTTACCTCCACAACCAGGAATCAGCGCTATTCCCATCACTAGTCCAGCCATGGCTGGATTGAGATTAAACTTATGATAAAGGACCTTCACGATGAAAGGCACAACACCACCAGCCGCCAAAGGTGCTTGCGGCCAGGCCAGAGCGTTGAAGATGAACACAGGATTCTTGAGTAGTTTCCATGTAGCGGGAATAATATCTTTGAGTTTCCTCTGATTTATTGTCTTTTGTCGGAAGCGTTCCTTCCTTAATCAGTCTTGCCCTCCTTTCTCGGCGCCCGGGAGCTCCCTTGGGGAATCCCAACAGGGCCATAAAGGAAAAGAGCAGAATACTTCCACCGATCACGTAGCCGAGCACCAAGCTCCTATCCAACGTGGATCTCCTGGAGTGAGATGGACACCTTTTTGGCTGTCAAGAAAACATAGCCTATGTTCACTTACATTACAGCGAATGGGCCCCAGTGTTCAAAGGGTGGATAACGCTATTCACAAGATAAATCACTATCCAGTGGATAAGTGCGAAAAAACCAACTACACTATCACGGATAATGATTATCCGGTGCCATAGCGTTATCCACCGTTAAACAGTGATGTTTTGTGTAACCTATTAGTGCAATTGCCTCGATTTGGAACGTACCATTTTCAAATCGACGTACTTTGAAAGCACCGCACCTCCAACTGTAAACCCGATACCAGGACCAATGATTGCTGCAGCGTAAAAGATACTGAGGTAGACTGCGCACGACTTTGGGTGGACATTATCATCGATATACGCGGGCGCAAGTGAGTACAGCGGTGTAGTTCCAGCTCCCATGGACCATTTGGCAATGGAAAATATCATCAGATAATACCAATTCCTCCGTATCCGAGGAGCATCCGGGGCTTTCTAAGTTCGATGTGATGTTTTAATGTTCGTGTTGCAAAAAAGGGCATACCTCGGCCGATTGAGATTCCACGCATAATGTTGGGTTTGATATGGGACCAATTAAAAGGTGAGGAAGGGCAAGGAAGAAGCAGCCAATTCCTAACAAAAAAGTGTGGAGGTAAGTTCTATTGTTTTCAAACCTAGACATGGGCGGACTGTAATTTGTAAAAACAAACGATCCCATTGAAACGGTAAAATCAGCTGCGCTCGGACCAAACAGTGGTCCACGCCGCAGGCGCTTTATCGGAATCTGTTGTATGAAGCGACCAGGAATATTTCTCCTGGACTGTATGCTAGTCCTCTCAGGTTACCCCCGCATTTTTGTCAGGTTTACCTAACAGTTCGAATAATAATAATATTAATAATAATGTGAATTAATTAAAAGTGGTCACACGTTTGCGCGACTTGCGTAATAATCCTGGTGGTGAAATGCACTGTGAGAGTAAAGTGTCTTGCCCAAAAACACAACAACAAACCCAGTCATGGAAAAAAATATTTAAATCAGCTGATAGAATCACGATGTAGGTATTACCTAATTATATGACAAAAAAAGGGGGA
>MU826352.1:908182-986507 GCA_029204205.1 Desmophyllum pertusum
AAACATATTTCTTACAAATGGATCTCATTTACGGAGTTGAAGAGTGTTTGAAGCGAAAAGACTTAGTATGCCTCAATGTTGAAGAATTACAATTCCGCGTCACGTACATTCGAATCATCTAGCCTGTTTTGCACAGTCTCTCAGAGTGGATGAATTACATTGAACTATTCAATCAAGTTACTTTTATGTGAAAACAAAAGGTTTTCATTTGCCATTTCCTTTGCAGTTTAGCCAGAAACAGTGTGATTTACTTATTTGAGTGGACTGGTGCGAACGGTGTAATTTGCATGTGCAGGTGTGCAGGTGTGGCCTGGGTGCAGGTGTGAGTGCAGGCAGAATAGCCCAGAACACCCTAACTAGGCACTAACCGCTAACCACTAACCGTTAACCCTACGTTACTCACCTGCACTCACACCTGCAGATTACATCGCCCGTGACTGGTCAATGTTTTGCAATCGACATCGGATATCGTACCCTGTCAAATACGCATACTGCAGGGATTGTTTTTGAAAACCGATACTCCATTTATATCGCGGGATTACCGTCATTTTCGCGCTAAATTTGCCATAGAGACGAAAGTTCATTTGCTTGTATCGCGCTGAAAAAGCAGGGATTCCTTTGAACTGAAATTTTGCAAACAAGATCCTTTTATTGTCGGCTTCAAGCCGACTAGAAATCGCCAAATTCTGAAACGGTCATGTTAGCTTCCAGGAATACCATTGAAAATAATTACAATGCCAAACTTTTTAAGGCGCAGCATAATTGATTGATCGAATACAGTCGAAGCTCTCTGAGCCGGCGAACACTCTCGTAAGCGGACAACTCTACTTACGACCGCCTTGACAAAGCCCCGTTTGAACTCTAGCTTATACAAACTCTGTATTTACACATTTCCGTAAGCGGCCAGCTCCAGTTGCGGACACTTTATCTTCTTCTCGTGGTGTCCGCTTTTGTCTGCTTACGGGAACTTCGACTGTAATATGCGTGTTCAGAATTAGTGCGCCGTGATTGGTTAAGGCGGGACTTAACCTGAATGTCCTTTTCCCGCACTTAACATGGGTTTAATGGAAATATCTGGTTCACGTTCCAGGCAATCCAAAAACTCTATGCTCATCTCATGAATCAATGTTATGTGGTGTTTTGTAAATATTTGGGTGATTTTTGCGTATGTTTGGGAGGAAATAGTTTTTCTCAAAGGATATGTATAAAATTTAGGGAAATAAGAAATATTGAAGATTTAATGTAGTTTGTAAATTAGAATTTGACGTTAAAAATGAGTACAGTAGATGGACACCAACAGACAGTTGATAACCACGCAAGAGCACCCGCGTGGGTATCGACTGTCTGTTGGTCTTACAAAAATCATTTTCTTTCTTCTATCCCTTCTTTAAACCTCTTAAAATTTCATTGAAATTCACGTTTACCCCCGCCTTAACTTGAAAACATTTGAGCCTCTTCGCAGAACTCGGCTGCTGTCAATAAAAAAGGTTAGTATATCAAAAAAGCATTTGGAATTTGGGAGAAAGGGAACTGTTTTGCAGTCTAAAATAATAATAATTAATTAAAAATTAAAATTTATATAGTGCGAATTTCATATTAAGGGACCGGTCATTATTTATCGCCTGGGGGGGGGGGGGGTTGGAGGATTTAGCGGGGGATCACATGGTTTTCAAAAGAACGGAGGGGGGATCAGCCATAATTGACAGGCATTAAGAGAGAATTTTTTGGGTGACCGCGTGAAATCAGAAAAATGTGGCACATGATGAAAAAAAAAACTACCTTCATATTTCGTCCAGAGATACCCTATGGTGAGTCAATAAACGTGGTGCAATTTTTTTGTTCAAATCTTTTTTTATTTCTAGAAAATTCGCAAAAACTGTAACGGCCGTCCACGGCCATAAAATGGCCGAAATGAGTGCTACGAGTATTAGCACAAGAACTATGCTCCTCAAAAGCGCAAAAGAAAGCAAGCCTTTTTTCAATTTGTATATTTGTTTAGGAGGCATGAACAAATGATTTGAGTCTAATAACAGGATTATTCACTTAATTTTGAATTCCCGGCACGGGTTTGAAAATCGCCAATATTTCATTGTTTACAAATCTCAGTTTGGAGCAGTTTTTCAAGAAACATTTGTCCTATGCGGTATAACTCAGAATCACTTGAAATTAAGATTTTTGATTAGTGGAAATGTTCTTCTTTCCAAGGATATAAAAATTAGTCTGGGGCTTTTAACTACTACAAAGAAAAAGCCCGTTAAATTTCGAGGAAATCACAACACCGACTTGTCAACAACCACAAATAATCGAATTACGCTTTCTGTTATCAAAGCCAAAATTCAACCGAAATCCTATCGCTTAGCACTCTACTGGATCAGAAACTCAATATAGTTAGCTTACCTCGTAAAGTCAGTGGTTGAAGGTAGGTTTTTATCCCTACTTTCGTTTCAAATCGCCATCATGGACAGTGTTTACCAAATAACACAATTAGCATTAAACTGTTGCCGAAGGCTCTTCCATGAAACATCGCATTTCTTCATGTTTCTTGGCAGTTCGAACCATATATTAGCTTCCATACAGCTATTTATACAAGAGTCTTCTTTTTAGAATCAAAAAACCGTGCCTTTTGATCGTTTAAATCAAAGCTTTGATCATTTGTGTGTCACGCAATGACATGTCGCACAGTTAGAGGCTCGGTTACCAAGTTGTACCAGCGAATCAGTTTGGGTATTATTGGAAAAACAGTTCAAAATCTAGAATGCTGCCCGACAAAGTTGTGCAACATGAATCAGGGAAGCTCAGGGAGTAATGTTGGAGTTTTCGAACAAAACGGTCACTCCCGAATGCGCTTGAATGGGGTACCGGAGTTCAAGCATTTAATTGACACTCTTCCTTGGACGTCGTGTCCCAGTGTCGGTGCACTTCATGTAAATCTGAACGTGATCTAAGATATCTGGCCCGACATCGTCTTAAAACTTACGTGAGAACGCAGCTAGTGAATGTAACTTAGCCTGCAGCACAGGTGGTTTAGGAATTTTTTCCGTCTAGCGCTCCGCGGTCGCGGTCGCACTTCGCGCTCACCGAAAAAACCCTAAGCCACGTGTACTGAAGGCTAATGTTCCCTGAAGAAGTCAAGCCGTGCCTGGCGAAATATTGGAAAATATAATCACATTTTCCCAACCGCGCGCACAGTCAGCCTTTCTTTGTTGTTTTCATTCTTAAATTTGCTGATTAGATCCACCAGGATCCGGTACCATTGTATTGTCCGTTGGCCCTTTCAGAACTGATTTTACAAAGTTTTAATGTAAAGACGCACGCTTCGCGTGCAAACCACGTGCGTTTTTACGTCTGGTTGTTATGCGTAGCCATTGTTTTTGTTTATGTATATGTATTAAAGCAAGACATGACCGAGGCCCCATCCACACTAATGCGTTTTCGTTTGAAAACGCATCGCTCAAAAACACTACAATAGTCATCTGCGCATGCGACAAATAGACGATTGACGTCAGCGTTTTTTAAACGAAAGCCTCCGTTTTCGCTGTCCACACTGATGCGTTTTCCGGTTTGGTTCCGTTTTCGAAACGCTTCGTTTTCAAATGTCTCCACTCTGGACAGCGTTTTCAAATGTCTGCGTTTTCGATGAAAGCGTTGTAGTGTCGAAGATAGGCGAAAACGCATCCAAAAGTATGCGTTTTCATTTCACTGTGCATTAGTGTGGACGGGACCTCACCACACTGATGCGTTTTCCTTGTTCATAAACATAAAGCGGACTTGAATGTTGAAACGCGCTAGCTGGCACAGCGCACTCACTGACATTAAAACCGCACAAGGGCGCGTTCGTGTTTAGAAGGGAACATATTACTAGACGGTACTATAAAATGATGAACTTTTCAGTTTATTTGACATGAGAAGTTGTTAATTGATTAGTGCACCAAGTGATTATGTGGGATAAGCACTTATGGGTCACTCCCGTGTCCTTCTCAGTGGGGTGTAACGTTGCCACCAGCCCTGTTATACTTATAAGTAAGGCAGACGAGTCCCGCGGTGTGGTGTCTTTATCCGAGAAGGCTGAAAACATACGCGCTACCACATGTGAGTCATAACCCACTGATTAATTTCCGTGCAATCTCGTTGGACGAAACACGCCACGTGGTACAAAATCGTACCGCGAGTATCAGATTATATAGTCAGTCCGATTGATACCCGTCGCCCGAGTAGGTACAAGGGCTAGTTAAATACGAGCTTTGTGCTGGACATTAAGATACAACCCTGATTTAAATTTTTCGTAAGCCGTTCCCCTATCATAAATTAGCAAAATTACCAGACTTACCAGAGCCAACAGGACAAATATGCCCGTGCGTCGAACGGAAGGATTGTCCTCGAAAGCGCTTTGTCGATGCCGCGGTCAGCCCTACGCGATATCCCTTCCTTGGCAGGTCTCGATAATTCTGCCGGAACACGGCACTGTTGCGAGCCCTCCTCCATCCAATGCCCAAAGGGGAATGATGAGCTGGGCAGATAGTCATGTCCGAAATATCAGGTGTAGCTGAAAAATATTGATGCTCGTGCTAAAATTAAATCGACTTCGGACTCCACAAATCATTTACGCCTAAAGCGTGTTTGTGTGCCGAGATGTGTTTTACACATGAACTCAGAGCGAGTATCACAGCACCTTGTTCTTCAACCCGACTTCGCTTATCTTGGGAGCAGTGTCCCTCAGCTAATCTCTGAAAAGAGCAATTGATGTCCATTTTCAGTACTCTAGGTACTTTTCTACTTTCGTGATTATTTATACACTTGTCGCCTCTGAACAAACTGATTCCGACCAAACCGGCAAACCTTCGTTCATTAATATTTGCTTAGCTTAGCAAACTTTGAATGGCTCGATGGTCATTATATTGTTAGGAACCCCACCTTAAACTAATTTAATTTCGACTTTACCAAATTGATCTGCGTAAAATGAATTATATTCTTATTAGAAAACAAAAAGCATATATAATCCGTGAAGGCAAGAGACTCAATGAATCGTACACAAAGGATTTGCTTGGCGCCTGCTACGTTGAACCTTCAGTCAAAGATCCTGTATAGTTTTCTACCTTCCTTCATTCCGTTTCAAACTGACAAAATCCACAAAATAATTATCATGTCCGCAAACGTTAATCAGGTGCCCCTTATATCCTACAAGCTGTTTAGGCGGTACCGGCTAGAGCCATAACAGAAACAACGGTTGAACAACAATGCAGGCTTCAGATTTAAAATTGAGTTTTTTTTTTTTTTTTTTTTACGAAAACTCCAACATTCACTTCTTGTGAGCTTCCATGATTCCTGTTGCACACCATTTGTCGGGGGTCGCCGCAATAACTAACTTCATATATTTTTTTAGCATTCTAGATTTTTTAAAAAAAGTTTTCCAACAATAACCAAATATTCGCAAATCTCGCAACATATATAGCCTGTTCCAGGCGTTTCTGATAGTGGAGGAGAGTCGCGAAAAGATGTGCGAGGCGAGGAAAGTACTTACTTGGTAACCGAGCCCCTTTTGTAACGGGCAAATTGCGTGACACACAAATGATCAAAGTTTTCGCTTCTAAAGCTTTGATCTTCTGCCACTTAAACGATCAAAACGCAACGGTTTTTGATTGTAAAAAGAAGACTCTTGTATAAATAGTTGTATGGAAGCTGATATATGGTTAGAACTGACAAGAAATGCGATGTTTCATGGAAGAGCCTTCGGCAACAGTTTAATGCTAATTGTGGTGATTTGGTAAACACTGTCCATGATGGCGATTTGAAACGAAAGTAGGGATAAAAACAAACCGTCAACCACCGACTTTACGAGGTAAGCTAACTATATTGAGTTTCTGATCCAGTAGAGTGCTAAGCGATAGGATTTCGGTTGAATTTTGGCTTTGATAACAGAAAGCGTTTTAATTCGATTATTTGTGGTTGTTGACAAGTCGGTGTTGTGATTTCCTCGAAATTTAACGGGCTTTTTCTTTGCAGTAGTTAAAAGCCCCAGACTAATTTTTATATCCTGGAAAGAAGAACATTTCCACTAATCAAAAATCTTAATTTCAAGTGATTCTGAGTTATAACGCCATAGGACAAATGTTTCTTGAAAAACTGCTCCAAACTGAGATTTGTAAACAATGAAATATTGGCGATTTTCAAACCCGTGCCGGGAATTCAAAATTAAGTGAATAATCCTGTTATTAGACTCAAATCATTTGTTCATGCCTCGTAAACAAATATACAAATTGAAAAAAAGGCTTGCTTTCTTTTGCGCTTTTGAGGAGCATAGTTCTTGTGCTAATACTCGTAACACTCATTTCGGCCATTTTATGGCCGTGGACGGCCGTTACAGTTTTTGCGAATTTTCTAGAAAAAAAAAAAAGATTTGAACAAAAAATTGCACCACGTTTATTGACTCACCATAGGGTATCTCTGGACGAAATATGAAGGTAGTTTTTTTTTTCATCATGTGCCACTCTTCACTCGGTCACGGAAAAAAAGTCTCTCTTAGGGGGGTACCACACAAAATGTTTAGGATTTCAGATGGGGGACCACTATAAATACAGTCGAAACCTGTATATAACGGCCCTGTATTAAGCGGCCAGTTTTCATAGTCCCGAATTTTTCGCCCATACAAACTTTGTATTTGCTACCTGTATTAAACGGTCTCCTGTATTAAGCGGTCGCGGCCACCCTTTAGCAGTCCCATGTTTGTCTGTCTTTGTTATTTTTACCTGTATTAAGCGGCTCACACTTGAATGGAAAACCTAAAACCACATATCATTTTACGATTTTATTTCACTTAAAAATGGATCCATCAACACTACAGCACCATCGACACACCTGTACGTAGTTCTCCGATTAGGAGATAGGTGAGTTAATTTTCGGATTTCGCGTTTATGGCCTTGACTGTTCTTATTTCCATATATACTTGATTGTGTTACTGTTAGCTTGAATGAGTTTGCTAGTGAATAATACTTTAATAAAATTGACATTAGACCACGCCCACGAAGTATTTTTGGTGAACCTGTATTAAGCGGCAACCTGTATTAAGGCGGGGGTCCACCTGAATGTCATTTTTCCGCCACTTAACATGGGTTTAATGGAAATATCTCATTCGCGTTTCAAGCAATCCAAAAACTCTTAGCTCATCCCATGAATCTATGTTATGGGGTGTTTGTAAATTTTGGGTGATTGTTGGGTATTTTGGGGAGGAAATGGTTTTTCTCAAAGGAGTTGTAAAATTTAGGGAAATAAGAAATATTGAAGATTTAATGTAGTTTTAAAATTATAATTTGAAGTTAAAAAATTAGTAGATTGACATTGACGACAGTTGATAACCACGCAAGAGCACCCGCGTGGGTATCAACTGTCTGTTGGTGTTCCAAAATTTTTTTTTTTCCTTCTATCCCTTCTTTAAACCTCTTAAAATTTCATTGAAATTCAGGTAGAATCCCCCCTTAAGCGGCCTATTTCCAGTTCCCGAGGGTGACCGTTATATACAAGTTCGACTGTAATATAAACAACGCCAGTTGAAAGTATATTTATAAATTGTATGCTCCTCTTGACAAAGATATGCTATTTTATGATTTGGCTTCTCTTCGTTAGGCTTAGCTACAAAAATCCCGAAAAATCGCCTAAAAATCTATCTGGATAATCGCAAAAAAGTTCTAAAAATCTCAAAATTTGTCCTAAAAATTTCTGGGATACATAATTGAATGGTGAA
The DNA here is from genome assembly GCA_029204205.1 of Desmophyllum pertusum. NCBI lineage: Eukaryota > Metazoa > Cnidaria > Anthozoa > Scleractinia > Caryophylliidae > Desmophyllum > Desmophyllum pertusum. The sequence continues at coordinate 915,918 of MU826352.1, forward strand.
ACCGCTGGGCATGAAGCCATGAACACTCATAAGCGCACTGAGTTTCTTAAATGCGCCTATAAAAACATTATGCGCCTATAAAAACATTATTATTCTTATTCATATCTCTAAATATTTTTTATGCATTTTAAAAATCTTTGAACTTGTTAAATTCGCTTAGAAATCTCCAGACTTTCTAAAAATCTTTTCAGCATCTAAAAATCTCAAAAAAATCCCGACTTTTGTAGCTAAGCCTACTTTGCGCGGAGCCTGTATTCAGGCACGATCTAACAAGATGATCAGTTCAGTGTTGTGCATGTGATAAGGCAATGGCTAAAAAACGTTGAGCTTTACATGCACATATACACCTCCAGTTATTTTTTTATGGCCTGTTTAACATTGAACAAAACTGTAATATTCCATTATTGAAAGCTTAAGTTCCATATTTATTCAATTCTATAATGATCATCGAAGAGTCAATCGAGAAACATTATAATAATCAACTTTATTTGATGAGGGTGACACATAACAGTCACAATCACATTCGTGAAAAGCGAGCCAAAAAATACGGTAATATTTAAAAAAAAATAGTAGTCCTTCGACAATCACGTTCATACCCGATGAACAAACTTGAAATACAGTTGTTGTTCAAGCTCCATGAGACCGAAAGTACCGTGATATAAAATACCACCTGTGTATTAACACTAGCCTGTTCCAGGCGTTCGGATAGTGGAGGAGCGACGCGAAAAGACGCGCGAAGAGTGGTGAGTGAATAATAGGCGTCTCTCCTCCACTATCCGAACGCCTGGAACAGGCTATATCAGAGGTCTATAACTAGAGGTTTCCATCTCTGGTATTGGGTCTTGGCCCATCAGATTCGCAGTTAGGCTATTTTTAGACATTTTTCGCGCGAACCCAGCAGCCAATCACGTTGAACCATTTTTAATGATATGCGAGCGCTACTCAAAGGCAGAAACTTTGCCGGCCAAGGAAAAGCGAAAAGCGTCACAGCAGAATGTAATAATTGTTTAAATACTTCACTAAATTTAGGTCAAACTTCGGTATACTTTTTGTAAAACTATAAATCGACTGAGTGATTTTTCAGTTCAATCTAAATGAAGCATGATTTGTATGAATTCGGCGGCAAAACGTCTGGCGCGGTGTCCAGTTGGCAAGTTGAATGAAAAGAAAGCAAGACAAAGGTTTCTCCGCGGATTAATCTTCACTCAATCTCTCCAAAGTTTCGTATATTCTGGAAAATTGTGCAGATGGTTTAGCCTAACATGGGAAGATTCGAAATAATTGTGGAGCTGAACATTATATTCATTTTACAAGTTGAACGGACAGCTATACGCAGCCGAAGGTTTCACTTGTTTACATGTATACGGCGGGCAAAACTTGCGCGACTACAGAATTAACGAACGTCTGAGCTTAAAATCAAGTTCATTGAAGTAAAAGAACAAAAGAAACCCTCAATATCTACATGGATGGAAAGAAAGAGAGTGGTCTTCGAAGAGAATTTCACTGTGAAGTGATCTTTGAATGATTGACTGTCACGAACGCTTGACGAACTGCCGTAAGCTTATAAGCTTTTTAAGCTTATATATCTGATCCATGGATATTTATTGTGCTGATTTTAAAACCTTAATTCAGCTGGAATTGACAAGCCTCTTCGAAATACAAGGTAACAATACTGAATAGACTAAGCTTAAACTTGTGTTGTAAACAGGTTTTCATTCTTTGGACGAATTAATTGTCTGATCTTCCCGTAAATTAATTTCAGGCTGCCTTTAGTGCTGTTTAGTGCTCTTTGAGTCGCATTAGTTGTGCATTTTACAGGCATTTCCCATTAAATATTTCGTTTCAAACTTCGTGCATTATTTAGTAGAATTAACTTTTGTTTGATTTAGAAGGGCCAAGGTTTTTTACTTAATAATTTTAGCCATCTTTTAAGTCGACGAACAAACCGTCTTGAACAAAAATTGTCGAGCTAGCGCGTTCACTGACCATTTTTGTCAGGCATGGTGCGTGATTGGCTGCTGGTTTCGCGCGAAAAATGTCTAAAAATAGCCTAACTGCGAATCTGATGGGCCGCGCGCAATGCTAGATGGAAACCTCTAGTTATAGACCTCTGGCTATATTAACACTGGTATTGGTGGTGGCTGGGAGAGGAGGGGGGATCATGAAAGTTGGCACCACCAAAGAGGGGGGATCATTAAAATACTTTAATGCTTTATGGGGGAATAACGTAAATGTTACGGTGTCCTCCCCTAAATCCTCCGACCGACCCCCCCCCCCCCCCCCCCCCGGCGATAAATAATGACCGGTCCCTAAATGATCAAATTAAATATTAAATGATCAAATGCGCTTGAAACCGGCTTCTATTCGTTACATCGAACTTGGGCTACCTGTACAATGTTAACTGGCTAGTAATCGGACCCAGCCCCCCGGGGAGGTGGTGCTCCCTGAAATTTTTGGTGGGGGTGTGCGGCCTGCTTCTTGAAACCCTTATTCTATTTCAGACCAAAATATGTGATTTTCCATACCCTATTTCAGACCTGACCCAAAAATCGATGCCCTATTTCAGACCTATAAAATTAGTACACGTGTCTAATACATGACTTCAGCTACCCAGGAATGGGTTCCATTTGCGCAAACATTTAAAAAGGGCTTCAAATTCCCCGATGTTGATGGAAAAAAATAGTTTCGTCTAAAAGCCAAACCAAATTCCAGGCCAGAGTGCAGAAAACATACCCTATTTCAGACCAAAATGGTCAAAATGTATACCCTATTTCAGACCAAAAGGGCTCAAAAACCATACCCTTTGGGGCTGCACATACCTATATAGCTTATATAAGGGCGTACCCTCACCCCCCCCCCCCCACCCCCCCACCCCGGAGGGGGGACCCAGCCCAGTTGTCGTAATCTTAGAAGTAAGAATTCCCGATCCGTAGTGGCAAAATTATCCGCGTCTGTTACGAAAGCTAGACAAGTTGTGCAATTGTGTACCTTTATACCGTCAGGTTATGATATATTTTCTATTTTTATCGATAGGTTTCCCTATCTAAAATTAAAGTCAGGTCTGTTGGCCGCTTATTCCGTGACAAGTTATTCAAGCCTTCGGGGGTCATCAAAAAGGTTAGGAGGTTGAGCATAGCTTAACTTACACGAGCTGAAACATTTGAATGCTTTCCAACATTGTACTCGTCCAGGATTACCCAGTTGAAATAGGAGGTTTTCGTGTACAGTTGCAATATCTCTCCGAGAAATTCAGGTTAGTAAGCACATAGTACTGAAAGCTATGATGTTAACTAGCAGAAACCAATTCATTTGTTCTTAATCCTCTTTGCAATAATCATTCCGAATTTAAATTCGATCATCCTCAAGACATAAACACGGATACACAGACGAACACAATTCAGGATGAACGGCTTTTGATCGGATACTTTCAAATGCCTTCCCTGAAATTAAAGAATCCCGGGAGGAACTCCCATACTCCCGTATAAAAGTGACGAGGGTGATCGTCGGAAATTTTGAAAGGAACCTCAAAAACGTACCAGAATCTCGCTTTGTGAGTGTGAATCGAATTAATTTTCACCCCTAAGAGGCGCCAATTCTAAAACAAAACAAGTTCTTATCCTATTTAAAAATTACGATTCTCTCAGGCGTAACTCGGAATTCCGTCTTCTTCATCCAGCATTCAAAGGGTTTCGCGTATCGGTTGGTCCCAAACTTTCATTTACAACTTTCCCCTTTCGATCCATTCTCCGCAAGCACATGGCAAGCCACTGGCCAGATTTTTGTCTAGTTCGAGCTCCGCGCAAATTGAAGACTTAGAGGGAATGCAGTAACAAACTAATCGTTTCATGTAATGTTTTGACATGCATTGCGATTTATTTAACCCTTCTTGTCAACTGTGCCAAGCTTTGTATTAGAACTGACGTGACAGAGACTCACCTGTATAGAATTTCAGATATTTGTTACAAGAGTTAAGTGTATGTAAATATATTTTACATTACGCAGTCTGAACTTCAATATCAGCTTTCCAAAGTATATACCGTAAACTGCTGCTTATAAGCCCCCCCCCCCCCCCGATTATAAGCCCCCCCCCCCCCTAGTTTTTGTTCCAAATATTGAAATGAATTCGATTTATTATGACGTTTTAAAGCTTAATTAAAAACCAGTAAATGAAAAACGTATTTCGATCAACACTGCTGTAGCTCATTTCGAAACGTTTTTTTTTTATTCCGCTTATAAAAACAATATTTTACGAACGAGCGCAGCGAGTGAGTAAAATATTGTTTTTAACACGAGAAAATAAAATTCATATCTTCAAGCCACCGTGTAATTTTCTTTTTATTATATAGACAAAAACCAAAAGTACAAACTTTATCGCGAACTCTTGCAGCTCGGTGGCTGGACTTTCCGAATTTCTCTCCTTTCGTCTTCACTTGCAAGGAACTCCTTGAATAATTTTAAGTCATATGAAGGTTTCTTCTCCGTGTTAACATTTTCCTACTCCTCAGTGAACGATTTCATGTCGGCTTCAGTGAATTTCACGAATCTATCGCTCGCCATTTTTCAACCGGAGTTTGGCAGCTTTGCACAAAAAGCCATGCAAAAGCGGGAAATGACGTCATCGATATCCTCACTAGTGAGGATATGGAAAATGCGCCACTCGGGTCCCGGATGAAGTTTCGTATGAATTTTACGAGTGGTCTATTTTCCAGTAAAACACTCGTGTCTATAATAAATCGAGTTATGGATGCACGCGGGAAGTTTGGAGAGCACGAGAGAAGCGTAAGAGTTGCGAAAGGCGAAAGGCGATTTGTGGTTATGGAAAGAGTTTTCCAAACCAACAGCCACAGCTTGCATTGACAACGACCAGAGGGTGACAAGAAGACTTATTGGCTTATCGGTTTCCATAGCATAAAGCGACTAGGAGTATTGCTACTCCCCCTTGATGGCATGCTAGTCCATCGCAGATAGCTCCCACAGCATTTTTGTCAGGTTGCCCTGACAATTCTCCGGTACCCATTTACACTCCTGGATGGAGAGAGGTACTATGATAATTAAGTGTCTTGCCTAAGAACACAACACAGTGACTCCGGCCAGCGCTCAAACCCCATTAGCACTTCCAATATATTTTCTAACATATCGAGAGAAAATGGCTTGCGCGCTATAATCGCGGTTGAAGTGGCTCAATGCTTAGTTTTAAAATGGGCACTGGGGTAGCAAAGGTTACCTAGGCCTATGAGGGAAATCATCTTCTCACCAAGATAATTTTGCAATTTTTGACAGACAATTGATACATTTTGAATCTTTTTAGCTGCCAGCCATGATACGAGGCAAAGTGGAATCGTTGTCACTAAGATATGGATGGGGACATTTCAGACCAAGATGTCTTCAGTTCATGAACAACGCCAAATCTTTCTTGTTTTTTGTCGTTATCTTCGTTATCAGTCAAGGTACATTTAATATGTAATAGTACGCGCCTCGCAGAACCTCGCGAATGTAGGGATGATGTGTATTTTGGGGTAAAAACGTAGAGGCTTTTAGTCCTGCTGACAGTCTGGATGTACAATTTTCTCTGGATGGTGAATCTGTTTTAATACAATGTAACATAGCCAGCAAAGTCACCCGATACAGACAAACTGCTGCTGACTTCGTCTCAATCAAGGCATATAAACTGTACTTCCTTCAGCTTGGAGCAGTTCTTGAGTAGTCCTTCCTGTTTCTGTCTACATTTTGACAGCAGTATTATGTTGAAGCCAGTAATTAACAAAGAGTCTCGATGGTCAGATTGAAAATTGAGCGCCAAGAACTTACGAGTAAGTTTTCCTTGACAAGTTTTATTTGCTCGTGTGTACGAAACAATGTGGCAAGTTTTCCTTGACAAATCTCCTTGTTCAAAAACGGACTGGCGCTCCAGTTTTTAAACAAGGAGACTTTGTCAAGTAGCAAAACATGCTCGTGCATGTGTACGCCTCAACACGGAAAAGTTTTCAAGGAATTACGAAATCTATGACGTTTTGGGACAGGGGGGGGGGGGGGTAGAGACAGGGCCTGGGACCGAGAACCATGCTCTCACAACTTGCAAAGCGATCAATTTCGTTTTGGTCAGCGGTGTTTTCTTAAGGCTTGTTTTCGCGCGCAAAATTCCTTAAAAAATTAATTAACGTTCCTGTAAACTATTTCGAGATTATTCCAACACGTTCAATTTGTCCAATGTGGCCGAACTTTCCAGGAGCTGAATTCGTGAGTTCAAGTCCAGGACAGAAAAAGGAAAATTAACCTTCGCGTGTTGAATTTGGACATTTGATTTTTTTGTTTTGCATACGAAGGCAAAGAAATGTAAATGCAAAACGCACGTTCGTTTGTTTTGCATGGGACGGAAAAGAAATATGCAAAATACACGTGCAGAATATTGTATTACTAATTAAACCTATTGTTTTGTGGCGTTCTTGTTGTCATCGCGGTCGTGGTTGCATCTTAAAAACGAAAAACTTGAGGAAGAAGTTTATCTGGTTTAAAGGATCACAAAGTGAAAAAATACAATAATCATTCATACATCAGTACGCACTTCCATCGCCTCATCGGCCGCCATGTTTTTCTTTTATAGCTTTCCTTCTGGCTTTACACAACTTCTACGCACGTCTACGCACGTGCAGATTATGAATCCGCTGGCTAAAGTTGTGATGATTGCTTTGCAAGTTGTGAGAGCATGGTTTGGATTTGATTTAAGAGAATGCATGGGAAGTAGCTACCCCTCCCCCTCCCCCCCCCCCCCCCCCCCTCCTGTTTTGGGATATTCCGCTGTACGAAGAGTATTGCGATTTCAAAGAAAAACTTGTCAAGGGAACTTTTTCATGATTTGTTCACACGAGAAAAGAAAACTTGTCAAAGAAAACGTGGTAAGGAAAACTTGCTGTCCGTTCACGCGATCAAATCCGACTTGTCAAAGACACTTGTCAAGCTAAGGAAAACTTGCTTGTGTGTAACTAGCTTTACACCGAGCGCGGCTGTGACGTCATGTGGCAAGTCAAATCCATGTATTATTTACCTAATAGAAGATGGTTTTCTATGTTCTATAAGAAAATGATGCACGCTTGGGGTCTACAAAAGCAGCTAGTGAATGCACGAGCCGCTTCGGCGAGTGCATTCAGCTGCTTTTCTAGACCTCAAAAGTGCATCATTTTCTTATAGGACATATGAAAACCATCTTCTATTTAGTTTAGAAAATAGCAGGAACTTGAAAGAAAAAACTTCGCCGTACGCTTGAGTGGCGCGGCACTGAACACAAAACTTACAAAGTCGCGAAGTAGCGCGAATTAAGAACTAATCTATAATCCCTTAACATTTATTGAATGAGTAAACACTTGTTTCAACGAAAATTTCCATTCTATGGCCTCTCCTGAATTTTTTAGAAAGTTTCTTAGAGTTTGACAAATCTATTTTCAACTTTGCCGGTCGTTTTTTGTCGGCTTCTTCCCAAGATTTCTGCAGATTATTCATTGACATTTGGCGTTCAAAACAAAACAAATTCGCTGCTATTTCGCTTTTATGTAAAACGAGAGTGTTTTGGCTTCTGTTATGACTAAAACAATAATTTTTTCTTACCTCTAAACGTTTTCGTTCGTCCATGTTGTTTTGTTAAATCACTTTGATCGCTATTGTTTAACAAATAAAGAAGCCAAAACCATGTATTATACTGTCATAAAACACGACGGGAATTTGAGAACACGAGAGAAATATAGAAAACACGAGCCGCAGGCGAGTGTTTTCTATATTTCTCAAGTGTTCTCAAATTCCCGGAGTGTTTTATGACAGTATAATACATGGTTTTGGCTTCTTTATGTGCTTTAAAATATAGATTTACGCGCGCGAAACGATAAAACACGCTTTTCTATGTTTTATACTCTGATAAAACATGGTTTTTAACCAATCAGAGCGCGCGCATTTTTCAAGCTATGTTTTAATTACAAATAAAAATGCTGTCGGCCGGTTAGACGTGTCACTCTCCGCGAGAACGAAATTATTTTCTTTCTGCGTGATTCGTCGCCTCCGATCATTCCGATGATACAGTTTCACTTCGTCTTCAATACAGGTAAAGCATTACTGGTAAAAGCGACAGGTTCAACTTTGAAAATCAAGATTAAACTGAGCGTAGTGAACATCTGGGACATGCGTGCTCTATAGTTTTTAGCCGTGATCTATTTAACAATTATTCCATTCGCCCTTGTTGGATATGAGAGGATAAATAGCCAACGAGCGCGTAGCGCGAGTTGGCTATAATCCTCTCATATCCAACAACGGCGAATGGAATAATTGTTTTATTAAAAACTTCACTAAATTAAACTTCGGTATTACTTTATCAATCGACTGAGTGATTTTTCAGTTCAATCTAAATGAAGCATGATTTGCATGAAAACGGCGGCAAAAAGGCTGGCGCGGTCTGCCAGTTCAGTCAGCACAGTTAATGAAAAGAGAGCAAAGCAGAATTTTAATCTTCGCTCTGTGTCTTCTAAAGTTTCGTATATTCTGGGAAATTGTGCAAATGGTTTAGCTTAAAATGGAAAGATCAGAAATAATTGTGGAGCTGAACATTATATCCATTTTACAAGTTGAATGAACAGCTGAACGGGTTGTTTACGGCGAGCAAATCGTGCACGACTACAGAATCAATTGTGTTGAAACCAGCGAAACTGAGCCAGTTAAAATCAAGTTCACTGAAGTAAAAAGCAAAGGAAAGCGTCAATATCTACATGGATGGAAAGAAAAAGAGTGATCTTCGAAGATAATTTCACTGTGAAGTGATCTTTGATTGTACCTGACCACTGGCACGAACGCTTGACAAACTGTCCCATGCTTCTTCTCCGATATTTAAGATTGTGCTGATTTTAAACTAAGCTTAGTCCAGCTGGAATTGACAAGCCTCTTCGAAACACAAGGTAACAATACTGAATAGGCTAAGCTTAAACTTGTGTTGTAAACAGGTTTTCATTCATTTTGAACGAATTTGTGCAGATTTGTATTGCGGGTTTTCGAATTTTGTCGTAAATTGTTTCAGGCTTCCTTTACGGTGCTCGTTCAGTTGCATTTGTTGTACATTAATTACAGGCATTTCCCATTAAATATTTCGTTCCAAACTTTGCTGCATTTTCTAGCAGTTTAGTTACTTCGTATTCAGTCAATTCTGCCGCGAAACAATTTTCTCAGGCGGTCATTGTTCCTTGGAGAGAGAAAAAAAATCAGCTCTCTTTCTCGCTGACACGTTCATATTTGTCGGAGCAGGTATATATAAACAATAGCCTCCATTTGGCGAGGAAATATGCTCGGATATTTGTCCGCGGACATTATCTGTTCCGAGAGGCGAACAGTTTTCCGAGAGCGAAGCTCGAGGAAAACTGTGAGCTCCGAGGAACAGATAATGTCCGCGGACAAATATCCGAGCATATTTTTGAAGACAAATGGAGGCTATTGTAGGCCACTCTGTTTGCCGTGGAAGATCTCGGTCGGCCAAGCTGTTAAACATCAAAATAATTCTGTTGGCGTTCAAAAATATTTCTAGTCTGTTCAAAACAATCAGTTTTATTTAATTTAGCAATTTATTTGAGACGAAAACTGAACCTGCGAACGTGAAATGCAAATTTTCAAAACTGGGGAATATCACTTGGGGAATATCACCCGGATATTCCCCAGTTTTGGCTGCGTCACGTGACGTGTTTAGACCAATCGCGCGCGAGAAAAATATTTGATGGATTATAAATAAACAATAGCCTCCATTTGGCGAGGAAATATGCTCGGATATTTGTCCGCGGACATTATCTGCTCCGAGAAGCGAACAGTTTTCCGAGAGCGAAGCTCGAGGAAAACTGTGAGCTTCGAGGAACAGATAATGTCCAAGGACAAATATCCGAGCATATATTTGAAGCCAAATGGAGACTATTGTAGTTATTATCCTTCAAATATTTTTTCACAAGGCCGCTCTGTTTGCCGTGGAAGATCTCGGTCGGCCAAGCTGTTAAACATCAAAATAATTCTGTTGGCGTTCAAAAATATTTCTAGTCTGTTCAAAACAATCAGTATTATTTAATTTAGCAAGTTTATTTGAGACGAAAACTGAACATGCGAACGTGAAACGCAAATTTTCAAAACTGGGGAATATCATTTGGGGAATATCATCCGGATATTCCCCAGTTTTGGCTGCGTCACGTGACGTGTTTAGACCAATCGCGCGCGAGAAAAAATTTTGATGGATTATAACAGCTGATAGACTGTCTCCGTTTAACCAATCAAAAAGCTAGAAATCCAATATCCGTGGTCCAATTTTTAATAAAAGAAAATAATGCACGGCTAGATTCTATGCCGTATATATGACAGCTATTTTCTAAACTGTCATAAAACACAACGGGAATGTGAGAACACGAGAAAAATTTCTCAAGTGTTCTCAAATAAGGAGGAATAAACGGCTCGAAAACCATACCTTATCATGAGTTTACATAGAGATCCTCGTAACCCCTTGATCCAGCTAGTTAGGATATTCAAATAACATATCAGGTTTTGATTTTTTCACTTTGCTCATTTATAGGGATGACGGTGGGTGGTTTAACTAATGCCGTTCTCTCAACCATCGAAAAGCGATTTCAATTTACCAGCAAAGAAGCGGGTTTTATTGCCGCTTCCAATGATATCTCCGCCATTATTCTGACTACTTTCGTCAGTTTTTATGGCGGCTACGGAAGCAAGCCCAGATGGCTAGGATACGGGGCTCTGTTAACAGGTAACGTCATCAATTCTCTTTTTCTTGTCATATAATTAGGTAATACCTACATCGTGATTCTATCAGCTGATTTAAATATTTTTTTCCATGACTGGGTTATTGTGTTGTGTTTTTGGGCAAGACACTTTACTCTCACAGTGCATTTCACCACCCAGGAGTATTACAGCAAGTCGCCCAAACGTGTGACCACTTAATTCACATTATTATTAATATTATTATTATTAACATTTTTTATTAAGGGTAACACTTAATATCAACAGATAATGTACCCATGGCCCTCAACTAGAAATTATATAAAACCCAAAATGACAAGCCGAAGAATAGTTATCCTTGACTTCTGATTGGATAGTATACGCGAACGAAAGAATGTGAATTAATTAAAAGTGGTCACACTTTTGGGAGCCTTGCTGTAATGGGTACCAGCGAACTGTTAGGTAAACCTGACAAAATGCTGGGGGTAACCTGAGATGGACTAGCATCCAGTCCAGGAGAAATATTCCTGGTCGCTTCATACAACAGATTCCGGGATAAAGCGCCTGCGGCGTGGACCACTTTGGTCCGAGCGCAGCTGATTTTACCGTTCAATGGGATTCGTTTGTTTTTACAAATTACAGTCGCCCATGTCTAGGTTTTAGAAAACAATAGAACTTACCTTCACACTTTTTTTTAGGAATTGGCTGCTTCTTCCTTGCCCTTCCTCACCTTTTAATTGGTCCATATCAACCCAACATTATGCGTGGAATCTCAATCGGCCGAGGTATGCCTTTTTGCAACACGAACATTACAAACATCACATCGAACTTAGAAAGCCCCGGATGCTCCTCGGGATACGGAGGAAATTGGTATTATCTGATGATATTTTCCATTGCCCAAATGGTCATGGGAGCTGGAACTACACCGCTGTACTCACTTGCGCCCGCGTATATCGATGATAATGTCCACCCAAAGACTGACGAATGACTAACTGACCGACAGACCGACCGACCGACCGACCGACCGACCGACCGACCAACCGACCGACCGACCGACTGACTGACGACAGACGGACGGATTGACTGACTGACTGACTGACTGATTAACGAAGGAACGAAGGAACGAAGGAATAAATGAATGAGTTTGGGTACTTTACTCTAAAACTGTGCGCTTGCGAGGCCTTTTGCGTAACATGGTCACGAAGGTTTACAGTAACCTTAATGCTGGTTGAGCTAAAACCATGGTGCACGAAAATAAGTTAACATTGAGAAGTTATCGGGGTTTTGCGACAGAAGTGGACCAGGATTGTGGCTAATGAAAACAATGACTTATAATCATTTTCGCTGATTAATCAGTTCAGAAACTACACATGTATTTAGACCTCAACTCCGTCACACATATGTATATACAGTGGATTGGGCTGTCATTTCTCTCATCACAAGAAACTAATAACTAAATATTAAGTAAACTAACCTCAATTTCCAAAGTTTTCAGTATTGATTTCCTTGAAGACTAATCCTTTTAAAATAGCAAAGCGTCTAGCCCAAATACAGTTGTAAACAACTCCATCTTCCGTTCATCCGTATTCCTATTTCCCATCGTAATCATTCAATTGCGAGACTGCATATTATGTTTTAGTATCGACTTGTTAATTTTTCACGGCATTTCCGAGAATCCACCTTACTGACTGAAATCACGAGAGTCCCTAACCCATTCCGTTTACTCGGCTCATGGGCTACATGTATGCGCATTCTCTGAGTAAAAGTTGCAGTAGCCATGAGCACGCGTCGCGGGCCTATTTTTTGGTTTTGGTACCACGTCCGGACGTTGTCCGTTTTTCTCAAAATTCGGCGAGGCAAGGGTGAAAAGCGGCACCTCCCCATTTTGGTGGAACGTGTCAACGCTCATAATTGCCTCTGAGACGTTGTTTTATGGTTATGCTCATGCCCCAGAGATACAGCGCATGCTTTAAACTGGTCAGCAGTTTCAAAATGGCGACCACGACGGCAACGTGGATCGATCACGTGGCGGGTTTAATATTAATGTCACTACATACATTAGCATCACAAATAACTTATTTTTTCTTTGATTGTAAGAATAGTTATAGCGTGATACTGAGGGTGCCATGTTGTGTTTAATAATAAATTATTGCGCATGCTCACTTTTAATATTTCCATCCTTGCCTGGAACAATCCCGTTCCCAGAGTCCTCGTTACCCTTACGCCTGACTTGCGCAGTAAGACCGTAAGTCCAATAATCTTGGCGTCCTTTAGTTGAAACATGGGGTTGAACACATGCGCAGTAGAGCCGGAAGTCCTAGAATCCGGTCATGGCGAATCGCTTTATCCCAGAGGTCCTTGTTGGCCGCTCCATCGCTGGACAAGGGTAACGAGGACTCTGGGAACGAGATTGCGCCTGGAACAAAACATCCTTGCCTAATACAAAACCGGTAAACATAAGAATTAACGTGTGTAAACTATCCATGCCTCTCAAAAAACTAAGTTACCCTTGCCAATATTCCTCCCGTTGCCTGGCCGATTTTTTCTGTAGTGAAAATGGAGCTTTTGTCAGTCAATTCTTTGCCCGTTTTACGTTTTGTGTTTATTATAATGTGTTCCTCAATATAAGAACATTCGTTATTGGTTAAAAGTTTTCAGTTGACTATCAGTCATGCTTTAAACGATAAAACGTTGGGTCGCGAAAAAGGAAATGTGTTCTTGTTTTCTCTTGCTCGAATTTTAGCTTTCAATCTAAAAAATTGCTTCTCTGTGGGCAAATTACTTCAGTATATATTAATATAAATCCTTTGTAAAAATGGCCCAAATGATGAAGTGTAGCATTTTGGTATAGCATTTACTGGTCAACTGACTGATTCCTCTATAACGAATAAAATGTCGATAGGCCAGTGTCATGTTTAGGAGCAGAATATTCAAAAAATTTTCTCCTACTATAATTTCTTAAAATACGAAGTGTCTTAAACTGAAGAGTTTAGTTCAGCAAGAGGGGGGATCAACGTCTTCCAGTAATCCTTTCCGGCCTCTGATTTGACAAGATGGCGGCGGTTACCAGCCGCGTGACGAATTTCGGCATTTCTTGTTCAAAGCTGTTGTTAACATTGATTTTCCAGTACATCAATGATCTTGTGAAACGCGAATAAAATAGACTGCAAAACAGTCTCTCTTTTTCTCGAGATATTGTGCGCGACGCGCGACAGAATTGAGAGGCGCGAAGCGCCGATAATCCACGCGTGAGCCTCGTAAGAGGCGAGAACTCCATATTTTCAGCGTCTCTCCCCAATCCCACTCGTAATTTTTACGCTCGTTCCAGATCCTTTTCGGGCCACGTTCAGCCCGACTCTTGCGCTAAAATACGGACTGTTTTGCAGTCTACGAATAAAATGACTGCGCTATACATACAATTTTCCAGTGGAAATTTAATAGCATGCACATTCGGAATTTTGACTGAGAGGGATTGGAATGCTCTGCTGTGCATATATATGGTCGAAGTTTCTTATTTTTTCTCCGTTGAATTTCCTCCACAATCATTCTCCTTCACGAACAATTAAAAAGACGTGTAAACAAGAAGTAATTTCAGTTTGTCCCACGCTCGCTTTGCATTAAAATCTTTCTCATACTAATATAATTAAGTAAAGGGGCATTTCAAAAGTACTCGAATCTAAAAAAAAAGTACTAGAATGTATATGTACTGTTTCTTCTGATGACGACTAGGTCTTCCATTTAAGGAAAGCCTCGCTATGATGTTTGGAAATGAAAGAGCGGTCTTCGACGTAACACACATACGTTATAATAATTACACTTCATTATTCTCGTTTATTACTGAACTAGTTGACAATAACGTGCGTTATCTTCCGAACATAACTCATCTTCCACTTGGAAAGAGAAACGAAACGGTCTTTGTAAAGTTTACAAATAAAGCTCTCTTTGCAAGAGACTAGTACTGATTCAGACTGTTGAAAATATTTCAATGTGGGTCAGTAGTTTTTTTCGGGTATATTTCTTTCTCCTATTAAATAAACTCAGCGCTTTAAATATCATGCAGTACAACCTCAGCAATAAAATACAGAAATAATACAATCATTACAATATCTACACAACACTGAAATAAAATAACAAAAAGTTTAAAGCAGCCTTCAGATCGTCCGACAGTACGCCGCACTAGAGTTCATTTCGTGAACATAAGTTACATAACATGTTCCGCTGTCAATTTTTAAATTGCGTTTTACATTAGAAGGATTTTCAGCATAATATAAAGGATAGAAAATTCACTTCTTGATCGAAACTCGTACATTATACGAATGTTAATTAACAGAGTTTGAATCCAACCTGAGTATTCATGATCGGCGAACCAATAGAAAAAGTTATGTTATCCCGCTCTTGACGTCGCTGAAACGAGAAGCGTTCGTCCTGAATATTTTTACTCTGCTTCTGTAAAGGTCTGGCGATCTTTTCTGTTTCTGTTGGTTAGTGCGAGTGGAAAGTTGAAATAGAACTGCGAAGATCTACATGTATCTATTAGAAATTAATATGATAAAAATAACTTTCTTTTTGAAATTAAAGTCTCCTTCTATGACATATTGATAATTATTAAAAAATATTTGACAAATTGCTGTATCGGCAATAACAGTAATAACTCATTTTGCTTTTGGGTCCGGGTCAAAACGATGAGAGTTGATGAGAGCGGTTCAAACTTTCACTCTCGTTTGGACTGAAACTCTCACGCGCTCTCTGCGACTCTCATTAACTGACTCTCAAGCGCCCTCATAGAATTTGAACCTGCTCAAATTTTATTTCTTGAGAGTCGTCGATAGTTTTCTCTCATTTGGCCCACGCTTGATGATAGTCGATGAGAGACCTCTCGACAAATGTCATCCTCGTTTGGCCCGGATTTTACAGTTGAATTTCTGGGAGAAATCGCTGGGGAAATCCCCGGCCCTTAGTGTCATCCCTGTCTGATTATTATAATAGTATTGTTCATTTGTTGTATACGGTTAACAACAAAATATTAAGATTAGGGAGTAAAATTAGCACAAAATATAACGTAGAGATTATAGCTTGAAGTACATTTGTTTTGTTTAAATAGACTAGTACCTTTTTAAAAGGATGCTTTCTAGTGTTAAAGGAGCTACGTCACGGATGGCGCAAATGGAAAAAGTTCGCCGTTCGCAATCCATATTTAAAATCTTTTCCATCCTCAGCCATCCTTGTTCCTGTTTGGTTTATTATCGCCTCTTTGGTTTTTTTCTACCTTAGTAAACTAGTATTTTAAGGCTTTCTTCAATTCGAAGGTGATCTTGCACTTCGCAAAAACGACTTAAAATATCGTAACATAGCTGATTTAAGTATAAGATGTTCTTCTACATTATTCCTCGCGAAGCGAGGCCGAAGGCCTCGCGTAGCGGGGTTTATAATTCTGTCCCCAAGAGCTCACGCGAGAGCAATTCTCGTGTGGCCTTTACGGTCATATTTATTTATTTATTTATTTGTTTGTTTGTGGAAATCGTGGTTGACAGTAATGACGTCACACGGCGCGCTCGTGGCCTAATGGCTTAAGGCGCTAACTTTTAAATCTGATCTTCGGGATTGAGGGCGAAAGTTCAAATCCTACTATGGTCCTTCTTTTTTTTTTTTTCGGTTCGAATCCAGGCCGTTCTTTTTTTTTAACCCCTTTTCTTTGCTTAATAACATTGACTTCGACATAATCTTTGTACACGTAAATGTAGAAACAGGAACGGCTGCTGAAGAATAACAATTTTTACTCCAAGTTTGTTTATCGAACGAATTTAAGTTAATATAAAAATAGTACGGGTCATTTGTTTAAAAAAACGGCTTTATTAAATCCGTTATCAACAACAGGAAAAGGAAAGACGACTCAGGAATTTCTCAAAGTACGATCGATCAACATATGGCTTAGTTTTCATTGTAGACGTGAAGACTTGTGTCTGAAAATAATTCGCGATCCGATATTGCGAAGAAAATTTTACCTACAAAAGCGAGGTAGTTTCAGATCATTCGGACGGAAAAGTGGGGAAAACAGTACAAGAGCGCTACAATTTATTACAGATATCGGGAGACGAGCGAACTCCAATCGAAACCAAAATCCGGTGGCATAGCAAAAACACGGCGTTCGTCCGGCGATTCTCAGAAACCTTGCAGCGATTCTTGGAAACCTTAGCTTGCAGATCAAATCGCGTGCCCGTTACTAGGCAACAAAAGCTTCGCGAGGACCTGCGAGCCACGTATTACTAGTACTATAATTAAGGACATTACTTTAACTAATTTAGTATTTATAGGCAATTGTATTCCTCTATAAAAGTACTATACATATAGATGTTTATTCCTCGCGAAGCGAGGCCGAAGGCCTCGCGTAGCGGGGTTTATAATTCTGTCCCCCAAGAGCTGACGCGAGAGCAATTCTCGTGTGGCCTTTACGGTCATATTTATTTATTTATTTAATTGTTTGTTTGTGGAGTTGGGGGATGACATGACGTCACACGGCGCGCTCGTGGCCTAATGGCTTAAGGCGCTAACTTTTAAATCTGATCTTCGGGATTGAGGGCGTGAGTTCAAATCCTACATGGTCCTTCTTTTTTTCTTTTTTTTTTCGGTACAAATCCAGGCCGTTCTTTTTTTAACCCCCTTTTCTTTGCTTAATAACATTGACTTCGACGTAATCTTTGTACACGTAAATGTAGAAATAGGAACGGCTGCTGAAGAATAACAATTTTTACTCCAAGTTTGTTTATCGAACAAATTTATATACGGGTCATTTGTGAAAAAAAACCCGGCTTTATTAAATCCATTATCAACAACAGGAAAAGGAAAGACGACTCAGGAATTTCTCAAAGTACGATCAACATATGGCTTAGTTTTCATTGTAGACGCGAAGACTTGTGTCTGAAAATAATTCGCCGATCCGATATTGCGAAGAAGATTTTACCTACAAAAGCGAGGTGGTTTCAGATCATTCGGACGGAAAAGTGGGGAAAACAGTACAAGAGCGCTACAATTTATTACAGATATCGAGAGACGAGCGAACTCCAATCGAAACCAAAATCCGGTTGCATAGCAAAAACACGGCGTTCGTCCGGCGATTCTCAGAAACCTTGCAGCGATTCTTGGAAACCTTGCAGATCAAATCGCAGGCGTGCCCGTTACTAGGCAACAAAAGCTTCGCGAGGGCCTGCGAGTCACGTATTACTAGTATATGATGTATATGTGATGTGATGTGATGTGATTTGATGTGATGTGATGTGATGTGATGTGATGTGATGTGATGTGTGTGATGTGATGTGATGTGATGTGATGTGATGTGATGTGATGTCTTTTTTGGTTTTGGTACCACGTCCGGACGTTGTCCGTTTTTCTCAAAATTCGGCGAGGCAAGGGTGAAAAGCGGCACCTCCCCATTTTGGTGGAACGTGTTAACGCTCATAATTGCCTCTGAGACGTTGTTTTATGGTTATGCTCATGCCCCAGAGATACAGCGCATGCTTTTTAAAAACTGGTCAGCAGTTTCAAAATGGCGACCACGACGGCAACGTGGATCGATCACGTGGCGGGTTTAATATTAATGTCACTACATACATTAGCATCACAAATAACTTACTTTTTCTTTGATTGTAAGAATAGTTATAGCGTGATACTGAGGGTGCCATGTTGTGTTTAATAATAAATTATTGCGCATGCTCACTTTTAATATTTCCATCCTTGCCTGGAACAATCTCGTTCCCAGAGTCCTCGTTACCCTTACGCCTGACTTGCGCAGTAAGACCGTAAGTCCAATAATCTTGGCGTCCTTTAGTTGAAACATAGAATTGAACACATGCGCAGTAGAGCCGGAAGTCCTAGAATCCGGTCATGGCGGATCGCTTTATCCCAGAGGTCCTTGTTGGCCGCTCCA
The DNA here is from genome assembly GCA_029204205.1 of Desmophyllum pertusum. Classification (NCBI taxonomy): domain Eukaryota; kingdom Metazoa; phylum Cnidaria; class Anthozoa; order Scleractinia; family Caryophylliidae; genus Desmophyllum; species Desmophyllum pertusum. The sequence goes on from MU826352.1 coordinate 934,573, forward strand.
TCGCTGGACAAGGGTAACGAGGACTCTGGGAACGAGATTGCGCCTGGAACAAAACATCCTTGCCTAATACAAAACCGGTAAACATAAGAATTAACGTGTGTAAGCTATCCATGCCTCTCAAAAAACTAAGTTACCCTTGCCAATATTCCTCCCGTTGCCTGGCCGATTTTTTCCGTAGTGAAAATGGAGCTTTTGTCAGTCAATTCTTTGCCCGTTTTACGTTTTGTGTTTATTATAATGTGTTCCTCAATATAAGAACATTCGTTATTGGTTAAAAGTTTTCAGTTGACTATCAGTCATGCTTTAAACGATAAAACGTTGGGTCGCGAAAAAGGAAATGTGTTCTTATTTTCTCTTGCTCGAATTTAGCTTTCAATCTAAAAAATTGCTTGTCTGTGGGCAAATTACTTCAGTATTAATATAAATCGTTTTGTCGTTTGTAAAAAATGGCCCAAATGATGAAGTGTAGCATTTTGGTTTAGCATTTACTGGTCAACTGACTGATTCCTCTATAACGAATAAAATGTCGATAGGCCAGTGTCATGTTTAGGAGCAGAATATTCAGTTAAAACGGCACGTCTAAAGCCCGGGCTAAAGAGGATGAAAGTTGTTTAGAGTTCAAACTCTCACTCTCGTTTGGCCTGAAACTCTCATGCACTCCCATCGACTCTCATGCGTTCTCATCGAATTTGAACCTGCTCAAATTTTTCTCGAGAGTCGTCGAGAGTTTTCTCTCATTGGCCCGAGGGGTGATGATAGCCGATGAGAGTTCAAGAAAAATCTCATAAGAGCCGCCAACTCCCAGCAACTCTCAGCCTCGTTTGGCCCGCGATTAAGCTTTTTTTTTTTAATTTTCTCGTACTAGAATTTCGTAAAATTGCTATTTAGAAAAAAAAATACAAAGTGTCTTAAACTGAAGAGTTTAGTTCAGCAAGAGGAGGGATCAACGTCTTCCGGTAATCCTTTGCGGCCTCTGATTTGACAAGATGGCGGCGGTTACCAGCCACGTGACGAATTTCGGCATTTTTTGTTCAAAGCTCTTGTTAATATTGCTTTTCCAGTACATCAATGATCTTGTGAAACGCGAATAAAATAGACTGCAAAACAGTCTCTCTTTTTCTCGAGATATTGTGCGCAACGCGCGACTGAATTAAGAGGCGCGAAGCGCCGATAATCCACGCGTGAGCCTCGTAAGAGGCGAGAAGTCCATATTTTCAGCGTCTCTCCCCAATCCCACTCGTAATTTTCACGCTCGTTCCAGATCCTTTTCGGGCCACGTAAAATACGGACTGTTTTGCAGTCTACGAATAAAATGACTGCGCTGTACAAACACCTTTCCAGTGGAAATTTAATAGCATGCACATTCGGAATTTTGACTGAGATGGATTGGAATGCTCTGCTGTGCATATATATGGTCGAAGTTTCTTATTTTTTCTCCGTTGAATTTCCTCCACAATCATTCTCCTTCACGAACAATTCAAAAAACGTGTAACACAAGAAGTTATTTCAGTTTGTCCCACGCTCGCTTTGCATTAACATCTTTCTCATACTAATATAATTAAGTAAAGGGGCATTTCAAAAGTACTCGAATCTAAAAAAAAGGTACTAGAATGTATATGTACTGTTTCTTCTGATGACGACTAGGTCTTCCATTTAAGGAAAGCCTCGCTATGATGTTTGGCAATGAAAGAGCGGTCTTCGACTTAACACACATACATTATAATAATTACACTTCATTATTCCCGTTTATTACTGAACTAGTTGACAATAACGTGCGTTATCTTCCGAACATAACTCATCTTCCACTTGGAAAGAGAAACGAAACTGTCTTGGTAAAGTTTACAAATAAAGCTCTCTTTGCAAGAGACTAGTACTGATTCAGACTGTTGAAAATATTTCAATGTGGGTCAGTTTTTCTCGGGTATACCTCTTTCTCCTATTAAATAAACTCAGCTATTTAAATATCATGCAGTACAACCTCAGCAATAAAAATACAGAACTAATACAATCATTACAATATCTACACAACACTGAAATAAAATAACAAAAAGTTTAAAGCAGCCTTCAGATCGTCCGACAGTGCGCCGCACTAGAGTTCATTTCGTGAACATAAGTTACATAACATGTTCCGCTGTCAATTTTTTAAATTGCGTTTTACATTAGAAGGATTTTCAGCATAATATAAAGGATAGAAAATTCACTTCTTGATCGAAACTCGTACATTATACGAATGTTAATTAACAGAGTTTGAATCCAACCTGAGTATTCATGATCGGCGAACCAATGGAAAAAGTTATATTATCCCGCTCTTGACGTCGCTGAAACGAGAAGCGTTCGTCCTGAATATTTTTACTCTGCTTCTGTAAAGGTCTGGCGATCTTTTCTGTTTCTGTCCAACCGATCACCCACTCTACTTGCTTACCAACCACGAAAAATCAGCGACTGTTCGCGTACCCTGCGTGCGGACTTCTATTTCCTTCACGCAGGCTACTGTTTGCGGAGCCGGTTCATTGTGTTCGTGTTCCAGTATGACCCGTATTTCGGCATTCACGATACGCTCACTGCCTATCTCTTCGGTGGCCACGGTGTTTTTCTGTTCTCTTATAGGGTTATCGCTGTTCCCTGCCGGTTTGTTCCGCGTTACAATGCAACCCATGTTTGTTTCTTATACTGTGTTGTTCCTCTTCATTTAATTATAGGGAATGTCAGTTCATTCCGTAGTAGAGGACGGTTCATCAAATTATTTTCTGTCACTTCAACGCGGTTGTCCAATCAGATTCTCCGCGGTAAATATTCTGTCAATTATCGATGCTCTTATCCAATGAGGTCCCGTTTTCGTCACAGTCAAATAAGGAGTGGCTATTTCCATGACGACAAATAGAGCATAATAATAACTCAAAGGTACCGCATCGCTACCTACTGTTCCAGGCGTTTGGTTAGTGCGAGTGGAAAAAAGGCGAGGGGAGTAGGGAGAGCGGGTAAAAATTCGTCTCTCTTCTCCTCAGTTCTCCCTTCGCTATTCTCAGTCGCGTCGCTTCCCACTAACTAGATGAAGACGCCCGACTAGGTCTTCCATTTCAACAAAGCCTCGCTATGATTTTTGGCAATGAAAGAACTGACCTCTTCGTCGTAACACACATATGTCAGACTTGCTATGTTTTCTCTATTATAATAATTACACTTCTTTACGCGTACGGCTCGTTTATTACTAAACCAGTTGACAATAACGCCCATTATCTTCCGAACCTAATTTACATCTTCTGCTCGAACAACTATAATAGCCCCAAAAAAATCTCTAAAAGCCCGTGTTTGCAAATGGAAAGATAAGTGCTTACACCAATTTTCAGAGCTCCGAAACTTACTAAATGAAGCTCTCTTTGAAAGAGAAATTATGTTGAAAAAATATTTCAATTTGAGGCAGTTTTTTGGGTAGAAACAGTGTATACGTCCTTCTCCTATTAAATAAACTCGGCTTTTAATATCATACATACAACCTCAGCTATAAAAATACAGAGATAATTCAATCATATCTTAGAGGACGGTTCATCTAATTCTTTTCTGTCAATGATCAACGCGGTTGCCCAATCAGATTCTCCGCGGTAAATGTTCTGTTAATCATTAATGTTTTTATCCAATGAGTCCCCAGTAAGAGGATGTGGGTACAAGTAAATTGCCTCGGCACTCGAGTGAAAATCCACCATTTTGTCGCGTGGCGTGGGTTGGTTTTTGGCTGTTTTTGAGAGATTCAACAGTTTTCCTTCTTCTTTCCTCGTTGCAGTTTCAAAGGTAAGCTCTGTTCAATTTATTGCTTCTAGTTTGCTGTACAGCATCGATTCATGCGTATACGTAGAAAATCTGGACGCGTTCGTCCAGCAAAACATAAGCTTAATCGTATTGAATTGCGGCACTAGTTCTTGTATGTCTAGCTAGTCTTCACAGGAGTTATTTTGCCCACGAAAGCTCGCCTCGGCTTTATATCTAGTGCTGAACAAAACCGGATACTATGTATTTTTGGCTACATTTTGACAATTTTGACCATTTTGTATCAAACCATTGCATTATATCTCTGTTCTTGTCACACATTGGATTCTTGGAGTCTTGAATGTTAATACAACTTTTTTTCATATCCTGACAGACCATGCCGGACATGGAGAGTTATTTCCTTGTTGCACTCAAGAACAAGAAATGGAAACACAGAGTAAACATTATTATGAAATCCGGATCTGTATACATGTAAACATCACAAGAACATGATGCCACAATTGAGATGCTTCAGTGTGCAAGTAATAATAATTTATTGTTAATCAACACTGTGTCAAAATTTCCAGTATTGTATTGCAACAGCTTGTTATAACCTGCTATATATAGTTAAACTTCAGTTTAGATTTCAAAGTTGCATCCAGAAACAAAGGATACAAACAATGTAGAAACCAGAGGAAAATAAAAATGATGTTGTCTGCAAGCTACAATACAGGCATCTATTAAAAGAGGTATATCAGCAATCCTCTATTTCCAGTACAATATATCACAACTTTAAAAAAGAACATAACATGTAATTTGGCTGCAAGTATTTTCATTCCACTGTAAACATTACTCTTAATTTTATTTTTGTTGCAAACTTGTAATAACTTCAGTGCAATTCGGTGCCATTGACAAGGATTCAATTCAGGACTCACTGGTCAAAAGAAGTCTCAGTTCACAATATTCAAGTTTAAATTTGTATTACATGTACAAGTAAACTTTTGCTTATTTTAATTTTACCCCCATTATTTTGTGGTATCGCGATCCACCTATAGTTTTGCTTACGAGTGAGGCGACATTATTTTGCGGTAATGTCGTCTCAAATGCGAGCCGGTGATTGGTTCTGAAGATACAGATTGGCACCGGGATACTGAATTGGGTTCCTCACGTACCCATCAAAATTCAAAACTTTTCTTCGATTAACTCGTCGGCAATCGTTTATATCTTGTCATTTGCTAATTTATGGAGTGCTTTATTCGCCTGTACAACTTGCTCAATCTAAAAGTTAGCGTGTGGTGAGTATTAAAGTCATTTATTTCTTGTAAGAGTTTGTTTACCGTTTTCACTTGTTTTCGCGATGTGCATGCGCTAAGTTGTAAAATCAACTTTTTCGGTGCAAAATTGGATTATTTTCCCATTTCATCGCTGTTTGGTGCTTTAGAAAACTTTGTGGGACATAATTCTGAATTGATTTTGTTTCCATAAGCAATTTACCGGCGAAAAAAGTCCGACTTTCTTCGAGACGATAAAATGCTTTCGCGTTCAAGAGTTCGTGCACATTTCGTCGCGTATAGTGGGAATTTCTATTTCAATCAACAACAACTGATCTTAATTTTCCTTTTAATTTGTCCAAAAAATGTTTGAATCGCGATACAAAACTAAATTCGATTTTAAGACGACATTACGGCTTTATAATGACGGCTAGTTGGGAGAAAATATATTCCGTATTGGGCGGAGTCGCGAAGCATAATAACTTTTTTCAATGGAAATCAAAAATCTTCTTTTTAATTTAACATGGTCATTGATTCATGAATGATTTTTGTTTTATTTCTATGTAAACCAACACATGTCCACAATGTGGACCTATTTTTTCCATTTTGTCAGAAAAACACCAAAAGTGACTCAGAACTAAGTAATCAAAACCTACATAATCATGCTAAAATTAACGAAAATGCAAAAGTTTAAACAAAAAAGCCGGGAGGGGGTACTGAACAAAGTTTTATACGGAGAGGTTCCGCCCGAGGTCTAAACCCTTACCCTTTCATATACCATTTTTGACTGAAAAGGTAACCCTTTAATATACCTTCAATAGAAAATGGTACCCCTTTCACGTACCTACAGTTGAAACACTGAATCCCTTTTACGACTTTTACTAAACTTTTCGCTTGAATAGCCCCTATTTGGATGAATCAGCCGTTAGGTGCGTCTCTTCGAGATATTTTGAAAGGCCCTTTTAAACACTTAAATGACAGTTTTCCCTACCCTTTTCTATACTTCAATTCGTGAAATCCCTACCCTTTTCTATACTTCAACTCGTGAAATCCCTACCCTTTCATATACCTCCAGCCTAAAAAAGGACCCCTTTCGGGCGGAGCCTCCCGTATAGTCCATTATAGGGAGTACCCCCCACCCCCCCCCCCCCCCCCCCGGGCAAAAAAGTTAAAATTATCATTAAAAGCAGCAAAATTCCAAATTTGCGAAAACATGAGTAATATACCAAATTGTAGCCTCCTCCGCAGGCAACTCTTACATAAAGGCACGAGTGAGAGACTGGTACGGAGGACAAAAAGGTGACTGAGTGGGGTGGGGGACAGGAAGAGAGGAAAAGGAAGGACGAGTTGCCTACCAAAACCCGAAGTGTACGGACCGGCATCTGTAAGTTTTGGACCATGGTCTGTACCCCACTCCCCCAAGGGAAAGTTTTGCGCTCAACTTAAACCAAAGTAAAATGGCGGACCGAAGTGGGAGTTCGAAAATTCTAGTCCTTAGCAAAAGCTACTGGAAAGAAATTCAAAATTTTAGGACAAAGAATAAGGCAATTGAGAAAAGCACAGCAGAAGTTTCAATTATGAAGAAAACCCTCGCTGAAAGACGTAAACCGTTCCGAAGAGGTGAAAGAACCTTCCGGAGGCAGCCGCTAAAAAAATTGAAGTGCGGACTGCTATAGTCACTCCGAAGGAAACTAAAAGAAAAGGTAAACAGGATGAATATAACACTCGCTAGCAGTTATTTCAATGGCTAATGATTGATGGATCACTATTGTGATATCAATGACTCGACAGCTGCAGCGATTTTAATGACCAGAAAGTATAAATTGATTGTTTCTGTTCAGTCTACTGTATCATATATACAATTTAGTTCGGCTTTCACACATTCGACTACAGCCGAAAATTACGCTAGAATTTCAATCATTTCTTCACAGAAAGTTTTCAAGCAAGATGAGCTAATACCATTTATGATTTTATGAAATAAACATTTTGCATTGTCAAGTAACACATCAAGGATATTGTAGTTTTATAGATAATAATAAAACAGTCATTAATTATAAGCATAAGTCAATGAGGTACTATGGTTGCCAGAATTTTTCAAACCTAACTATATGAAACTATATATACGGGGATCTGTGTAAAAGACTGAGAAGCGTGGCGGGGCCTGAGAAGGACATGATGATGATGATGAAACTATATTAGATTACCTTGAAGTGTTAAGGCCCAGTTCAGACGCTGCACTTCACATGAGCCGAATCGAATTTGAATTTAGGCCAACCCAAATTAATTTAGACCGGCTGAATTGATTCAGACGCCAAGCTTAATTCAGCCAATAGGGGAAAATTGCTGTTATATCGAAAAATACATATTTTATAATAATTCATGCATTTGTTTCGGCTCGTGTGAAGTTCAGCGTCTGAATCAAAGCTGGTCCACAGCCATTATTCCTGGCTAAGCCAGGCTGGAAGAACGGCTAAGCCGATCCGAATTGATTCAGGCGCCATACTTCACATGAACCTAATTCATCGAATTCAATTCAGCCCATGTGAAGTACGGCGTCTGAACTGGGCCTAAGTGTAATGAGTTATTGTTGGTAAATGTAGTCATGAACATAAATATCCGGGGGGGGGGGGTACTCAACCCAAGTTTGAGTTGGGATATGTGTAGGGTCAGTCTCCAGCCGTGGGTATTCTCCACCTCCACGGGTGTGCTATTTATGTCAAAAAGTTTGCACTTCCCCTACCCTGTTTATGAATTGTATTTATGGGATATGTGTGTATTTGAGCATTTGATTCCTGAGTGATCTGTTGTTGACATTCATTGATATTGTTTTTGTCGGAAGCAAGGTCGCATGGCAGCTGGGCCTGCAGAAAATGTCAGGGGAAATCATTCCTGATAACTGAAGGGCACCCATGTACCCTGTCTATGACAGCATAACTCATACCGGTCCATACCCTGTAACTGTTTATGAATGTAGGTTGTGAAAACCCATACACTATTGGGCGGCACATCCCCGTATATGGTATATATGTGGGTACCCCCCCCCCCCCCCCTTGGGCAGAAATCTTTATTTCATTCATCATTATTAAAAACAACTCCTTCAGTCTGTAATCCTGAATAAATATTGCATCTTAAAGTCCTCTTGCCTACCAGCAGCATTGTTAAAATTATGGGCTAAAACATAACACTGTATAATAGGACTATTTCCAAATTTTACCTTCTAAGGGGAGGGGTGTGGACATCCTGTAACAATAAAACAGCCTGAAACACTCAAGTTGCTTGAATATCAAATATTCCACCTAATATGACCACCACCCCTTTGATAAAAACCTATGTTTATAACAATCTTTATTATTTCATACCGCTGAATGAAACCGTTCCTCACCCATAAAAATTGATAACCATGTAGATTTTCTACTGGAAGCCAACCAGCTTAACCCTTAAAGCCCAAATATCAACACATATATTCTCCTTACTAACATACTTTTTTGTAGTTTTAATTCTGATAATTTGATGTCAAATAATGACAATTTCTCCTTGTTGATGATATATTCTCAACACCTGTCTGTTTGACATTCTATTATGATTGTAAGGAGAAAATAAACTGTAGATCACTGTTAGGGCTTAAAGGGTTAAAGTCATGAACAGATGCAAGGGTGAAATATTTCTTTCATTGACTTGACTCTGAAGATGATTTCCGCTCAGGTTGTCAAAATGTCAGTCAACAACAACAGTCCTTTTCAGGACTACCCTAAGCCTGGACGATCATGCTATACTGAACTACTACCAGGTCAGGTTCAAAGCCTATTTGCTAAACTCAAGCCAGCTTGTACTCAAAAAGTCAGTCTATCAATTAAGCTTTGTGCTTGATAACAAAGTAATGCAACCATGCACTCAGATGGACCTATCGACTTGCATTTGGGCCTAGATCTAGACCAACAGTGATAGAGATACTATTACTTCTGAAAATACTAGTAACTCTAGTAACTGCTAACTGACCTCGTAATAAGCAAATGCAAACATTTTTGCAACAACACCACTAGAACAAAGTGCTTGTTTTTAATAGCCAAAGCTTGAAAAGCTATCCAGATCATTTTCTTGGATGCACTTCTGGCTACTTCCAGCCAAATATAGCTTCAACATATTTAAGGCTTTAAGTTAATTGGACTACAGCTTGAACGACTTGAACCACGTTGAGTGCATCGGATGTGCCTCAGTTTTACTTTTTAGTAGACCATTTGAAAATACAGCAATATATTTTGTAACATAAAATACAAATGAACTCAAAATCCTACGAAGTTACCTTTTATAATTTTACTGAACACAACGAGAGGCTTCTTCAGAGATAAATGCCAAGAACAGTACTCCATTTTCTCCCTTACACTGCACTGTTTAAAAGCAACAGGCTTCTTGTCTTCGGAATGTACAGTAGCAGTAGTTGTTTAAAACTGAACAAACCGTAAGCAAATTTTGTTGCAGCCTCCTTTATGCTACTTGCCGTGAAGGAAGTTTGAAAGGACGACCACGTCACAGTAAACGTAAAATAGTTTATTCATCCTGCTGCTTTATGGACGCTAGTTTGTCACTTCCAGTTCGACCATCGACGCCATATTGTTGACAACCAAACTCATATGCGCGGCTGATATGCGCAGACGGTAGAAAGTACGTTGGGATTCGGCAGGCAACCCCGCTTTTCGCTTGCCTCGGCCCCAGTGCCCGCTCTTTTGCCCCTTTCTTGCCCCAGACCCCGGAGACCCAGGAGTTGCCTGCGGAGGAGGCTAACCAAATTGTTGCTAGATAAATTTTATACAAAATCAGAAAGTTTGGCGGCTTTTGCTTAAATATTCAAAAGTTATAAACATTTAAAGTCCGTGGGAACGGGTTCCACCCCCGTCTAAATAGGTTTAAGAGAGACCGGGGGTGGAGTGTTTTTAAGTACTCTCAGTTACCATGGCCCACCTGGCCAGCTCCGCTGCCATCCCAGATTTATCCTCCAAGGTCTAAGGAACAAGGCTGGGTATGTCAAACTTTGTTAGTTCGTCGAGTGGATGGAACCTTTTTTTAACCCCTTTCCTCAGCGTGGGCACCGGACTATTTAGCAAATAAGTAATTATAATTCGTGATCGGCATCGAACAAATGTAAGATGTACAAATTTAAAACAAATTCATTCCGATCTTCACTGAGTTGTCATTTCTACCACTATTCCAGATGACAATTAGGAGAGTAATGAAATTACTTTTTCAATGTGCAGCTCCCGGGAATTTGGTTGTTCAACATGTTCAAAGAACGATTAAGCTAATCCAGACTAATTAACGAGAATTTTATTTTCAGTTTTGTAACTTTTCTGTTTTGCCCTTAAAGTTCTGACTTTGACTAACATCAAGCTCCACAAAACATTAGCGTTGAAAAACACTTTTATATAAGAAAAATTGAAACCTCTATCAGTTTTTTTTTAAATCCTGGATTAACGCTAATCGCTTTCGAACAACTGAGCGCGCATACAAAATATGGTCTGACTGATTAACAATTATTCTGCTCACCGACACTGAGGTGAATAATTGTTTTAGTATATACCAAACCAGTGAAATAGCTAGCTCCAAAATTATAGATTTATTTTACGGAAAAATCCTTTACTCAGAAGTGGAACCCTACGCGGCGTACGTGCGCGACCGAGGACAGCGCGGGAAAAGTCACATGACCACATCATGCGATCAAACAAGTCTCTTATGTAGAATGGACTTTGACGATTTCAAGGAGAAAATTATTCTTTTTTTCCGTTTTTACTGATGGACCAAAAGCGACGCGTTCTATTTTCTCGTATTTTACAAGTTTTGCCGGTTACTATTTCCTGAGAAACTGATGTTGAAACTGCAAGTGCCGTTATAAACTGAACAAGATGCTGCTAATTCCAATTCAGTTATTTCTCACATGTGACTGCATCCACTGCATTTGACGTTACTGCTATTAATTTACTGGAGGGGAGAAGCAGAAAATTTTTTGTGAAGCCACAGCACTTTGGACAGTTCTTGATACGGCAACCAGAATATTTTCTAGCGTAGTGAGACTGAGATTAGTCGATCCGAATAAAAAAAAATCGTTGGCAGGAGGGACTTGCTTTTTGAAAGACACTGCTGTATTCAGGATTAAGGTAAGAATTGTATTTTAAAGTTAGTAGGACTGAAGAGCGTTTGGAACCACTTCAAAGACTTAACCAGGCTGTTCGAAAAAAATTGACCGTTGTCACGTACTCAGTACTCTAGCTATTTGATCGATAGTAAACAAAACATTTTGTACGACATTTTTGGCGATTTTATAAGTGACACGACTAAAATTGTCACTAAGACCTACTAATAAACACTTCTAAATATCTTCAGGTATTTTTGATAACACAGTGAGGTGAAGCGGCCTCGTTTATGGAATTAATTTCTGCTTTGATCAAAGGAGCAAAACTCAAAGTCATTTTGTTCAAATGATATTCACCTCCGAGCTAGCCAATCAGAACGCACGAAAAGCACTATTCACTGGTTTGGTATATACTAAAACATTTTATTAATAAGGTGTAAATATTAAATGTCACTCACGAGTTAAACATTAATATATATAAAAAACGTTCTCTGGTTAAAAATTTTTTTTAAACTATAAGCTTTCGACAACCGTCCTGTTGTCTTCAACGGATAAAAATGTGGAGAAAGCGAATGTGCGTACATGATAAAAAGTAAAAAAAATTAGCATACGCGAAAGAATTTAAAACTAGGGAGTAAAAAGGTGCGAAAGCCATTTCTTTAAAAGAATGCGGTATTGACTTGGAAGCGGGCATGAGTTATTGTCAGCGTCAACAGTTTTTGAAGTGTGCCAAGACTCAAGGGTTTTAAGGTGGCGATAATTGCCTTTGTCAATAATAGAGGCATTGTCAAAGTCGATGTGATGATTGTTGGACCAAGCATGGTTCGCGACATTAGAGCCTTTGGTGTGCATTTTTACATTTCTGGTGTGTTCTTTCTTTCTGGTGTTAAATGGCCTCCCGGTTTCGCCAATGTAACTCCACGGATATGTGGTGCAAGGAATTTTGTAAACAACATTGCATTGATCATCTTTTTTCGGACGGAATTTTGGAGCAGGGAATTCTTGTTGAAGTGTTTTCATCGGTTTATTAGTGACTTGTATGTCGTGACTTCTGAGCAAACGCGTTAGTGGTTCTGTGAGGCCTTTAATGTACGGAAGGGTCGCGAATTTTCGTGGACACGGGTCAGCCCATTTGAAAAACATTCCGACAAGATCTTCAGGTGTGGGGACTGGTGGTGGGAGACTCTTCTTCCTTTCGATGTCGGCAATGAAATTTCTAGGGTAGCCATTGGATTGCAATGCGGTATAGACCCGTTTGATTTCTTGTTCCTTCCCAGTTTCAGAGTTGGGTAAATTTTTTGCTCGATGTAGAAGAGTCGCAGCAGTGCTAACTTTGTGTTTCTTGTCATGATGAGAATGGAAATCCAGGTATCTATCAGTGTGGGTAGGTTTCCGATAGACGTGAATAAAAAGTTTACCGTGGTCCCGAGAGACCAGGGTGTCAAGAAACGATATCTGACAATTGCTTTCGTGTTCAATAGTGAAAGAAATGTGAGGGTCGATGGAGTTCAGTGAATCATGGAAGGATGATACTGCGTTCTTTTTTAAGATACAAAAACTATAATCCACATAGCGTTTCCAATATCTCGGGGGAACGGGGGTTGAGTTGATAGCGGAATCCTCAATTTCCTCCATGCATATGTTGGCTACAACGGGGCTGACAGGGCTGCCCATAGCGCATCCTTGTATTTGCTTGTAGATATTGTCGTTATAAACGAAATAATTGTTGGACGTTGACGCTGACAATAACTCATGCCCGCTTCCAAGTCAATACCGCATTCTTTTAAAGAAATGACTTTCGCACCTTTTTACTCCCTAGTTTTAAATTCTTTCGCGTATGCTAATTTTTTTTTACTTTTTATCATGTACGCACATTCGCTTTCTCCACATTTTTATCCGTTGAAGACAACAGGACGGTTGTCGAAAGCTTATAGTTTTAAAATTTTTAACCAGAGAACGTTTTTTATATATATTATTATGAATCCTGGTTACGGCCCTTCAATTTTCTTATGAGTTAAACATTGTTTGCCCGTGTATCCCGGATGACAATGGCTCTTTCCATACTGATTATCAATACAGGAGACCTGTTACGTGAGTAAAGGAAATGTGAGCTGTTTTTAATAGCGATATTTCTCGTTACGTCACCTATTGTTATTAATGTGCCAACCAGAGAACTATTGGCTGTTGAAACAAAGAGTTCTTTTGTTTAATGGTTGGCAAATTTGAATAACAAAACAAATTTGACGTAATGTTGATCAACAGTGAACACTCCTATACTACAATTTTGTTTTTTCCTGGTTATGATGGTCTGTGATATTGTGTCTTGTTTAGCGTTTTCCTTTATGTCAGTTAGTCATTCACAATACAATTCAGTATCGCGATCCGCTTATAGGTTTGCTTAGCGAGCGAGGCGTCAATAATGAATATATAGACGTTATTGAACTAGCTTGTTCGGTCTGTACAGCTCCGCAAATGATCCCGGGACCGCAAATGATCCCCGACCGCAAATGATCCCCAAATTGGACCGCAAATGATCCCCGACCGCAAATGATCCCCAGAATGGACCGCAAATGATCCCGCTAAAAATCGAGGAATGGCGTGGACGGTGGACGCGATTTTTTTCCGATTTTGAATATTTTCCCCAATAACTGAATCTATGCACGCTAGACATTTTTATGACGGAAGTGATATATATTGTTTCATTACTTAAGGCATTGATGCAGATTTTAGAAAAAAAAATAAACTCAAAATCACTGAACGAGAATACCAGATATATTCTAAAAATAGTTAATTCGAGAAGGTGTTATTTTTGGTTTTCGCTGTAAACTTCATCCGCGTCTAGAATGATTGCAGATTTATATTGCTTTCGCGTCACCAAGATTCATTTATCTATAAATTTCGAGATTAAAGACGGTATTCTGCGCCATGAAACAAGCTATACAGGGAAATTGAAACACCCGTTACAGCAAACTACTTCACGAAATCAGCAAATAACATTTCCGGTGAATTATCGTGATTATTTCATGCTGTTTTGGCGGCATCGACTGCATTGAAACGATTAATGAAATCAAATGTGTAATAATGAATTCATTAATTCACCCTTGGGCGGAACGCGCTGAGTATTTTGACTGTAACACCCGGCCCGCTTTGATGAAGTGTGAAAACTGTGAATTTTTTTTAGGCTAAACTCACTCTCAATCAACAACACGATTTTTTTGAATTCTCATTTTTATTTGTTAATAATATTAATTCATTTAATCTGTATTTCGAGCAGATTATATATGAAAGCGTTACATATCCTTTCTTTACTATAAAACGTTCATAAGTCCGACGTGACTTATCACACTTTGATATTTCGTGATAAACATTGTACATTTCAATTATTTCAACAATAACATAACTGACCATAACTGACAACTTCAACGGCAACAACGCAATGTTTTACTACTTTTACTTTAATTAGTTTCCGTCCAGGTTTCACAATTTTGCTCGCTGAATGCCGTCCACACTGTTAACTGATTTCATGTAACACGCACACATCACAGAAAACGTTGTCGTCTGAATAGACCTGTAAAGCTCCACCACTCTCAAAAACTCCTTGGGTATAGCACTGGAACTTCTTTCCACAATTAGGATAGCCTGCGAGCAGGCTCTCATAAGCGCGATGAGCGCGGAGCGCGATCGTGATCCTTAGTAATCGCGCTCCGCGCTCGAACGTCACGCAATACTAAGGATCACGATCGCGCTCCGCGCTCATCGCGCTTATGAGAGCCTGCTCGCAGGCTACAATTAGGACAAATTTCCTCTGTGACTTTTCCCTCGCCGTATTTGTTTTTCAATTCCTTCGCAACGGACAATAAAATACTGTATTTTGCGAAACGAAACGAACGAAACGAAACGAAACGAAACGAAACGAAACGAAATGACCAATAAACCTGTAGAACGAAGTTATCAAGTAGCATAACAGCCCGAGTTCTCTGTGTCATAACCTAAAAGAGGAATAACACCGGAAGTGCAGAGTCAATAAATTCAAAGATCTGTATTTTGCGAAACGAGCTCTTCGGAACACCGTCACGATATTTAACTTGTTTCCATGCATTCGTAAACACTTTCCTTGCATACACCTCACTGCAATGATGATTTCTGAACAAAAATACCGAGCCAAGACGTCAGAATTGCTCCCTTTCGCAAATTACAGATCTGTATTTTGCGAAACGAGCTTTTCGTAGACCGTGACGATATTAAACTTGTATCCTTTCATTCGTTAACGCTTTCCTTGCATACACCTCACTGCAATGATGATTTCTGAACAAAAATACCGAGCCAAGACGTCAGAATTGCTCCCTTTCGCAAATTACAGATCTGTATTTTGCGAAACGAGCTTTTCGTAGACCGGGACGATATTAAACTTGTATCCTTTCATTCGTTAACGCTTTCCTTGCATACACCTCACTGCAATGATGATTTCTGAACAAAAATACCGAGCCAAGACGTCAGAATTGCTCCCTTTCGCAAATTACAGATCTGTATTTTGCGAAACGAGCTTTTCGTAGACCGGGACGATATTAAACTTGTATCCTTTCATTCGTTAACGCTTTCCTTGCATACACCTCACTGCAATGATGATTTTTGAACAAAAATACCGAGCCAAGAGGTCAGAATTGCGCCCTTTCGCAAATTAAAAAACAAAACAAAACTATTTATTCCAGTTCAAAACTAAAACCATAATCTTTCAGTCTGCTCTATATTAAAAACATCTTGATGTTGTTTTCTATAAACTTAAACATGAGATACCATCGTCTTGATTGTATGCAAAAGTAAAAAACAGAACATATATGTCTAAATGCACGCTTCGTGAACGCTTTACAGAACACAGACAAGCAACGAACAATCCTCGTACATAGAGGTAAAACTCTATCTTCAGACGAAATTAAAGGGGAAGTATCACGGGATTTAGTGTCATTTCAAAAACTAAAAAACGTTTTTGTATTAACAGCAACCTAAAGATAATGGTCAGTTTTGTTATAAATTACCACCCCAATGAACTAAAACGGTGGATGAGTGTCTCTGGCCATAGATGGACTGGTCAAAATGGATTTCAACTTGAAAAAATTGGGCTAATTTTTTTCAAGTTCTCGCATTTTCGTTTCCAAAATGCGCCAGAATAGAACATGATTTGTTCCTCTGTCACGAATTCGGTGATTTCTTTCTCTTGGTGTTCTAGAATTATGTTGTAAATAAGTAAAGTAAAAATATTGTAGCACAGTTTTGACCAAAAAAGGTCAGAATCCCCGTGATTCTTCCCCTTTAACTGTATATGAACCCAATGAACTATAAAAGGTACAACATTTTTCGTGACAAACGTTGCGTGACTGAGCATACGCATGTTAATCTGATCTGTAATCCGCGTTTCAAATTAATTTATCGCAATTTCATGCTGCTCAGTTTAAAATCAAAGTATTATATTTTTGTATGAAATATCCTTGGATGTTTGTGAAACACATGCGATCGGGATCGGGTTGTTCTATCGACTCGAGAACGGAACTATTTCCAGATCAGTCACCAATCGTCACGGGACAAAGGTCACCTAGCTACAGAGAGCACAT
Source organism: Desmophyllum pertusum (assembly GCA_029204205.1). Lineage (NCBI taxonomy): Eukaryota > Metazoa > Cnidaria > Anthozoa > Scleractinia > Caryophylliidae > Desmophyllum > Desmophyllum pertusum. The sequence goes on from MU826352.1 coordinate 951,312, forward strand.
GGCATCATTTGGCGGGAAAATCTAAGAGCGACGTTGTACCGGCGTTGTGTACATTGGAAAATCCAAGATGTCTTTCCACAATGATGAGTATTACCACAATGATGAACCTTTCTGGGTTGTATTCGTAAATGACTTCAAAAATGCAACAGCCTGTGAGCAGTGTAAAGTAAACTTTGCACGAATTCTACCAATTGCCCCGTGGGATATCTGCATTATGCACGAAGAGCGATATATGTATCCAATCAAAGATCCCCAGAATCATTCGAAGGTGTTGAGGTACACGCCAACAAGAAAAAAGGTAACAAAGAGGTTCTACTGCGCAAGCAAGGATTGTCTTTTGCCACGCCATCCGTATTTTTGGAAAGGGCGATTGAAAGTGGAAGATGCCGTGAAAGAACGACTGCGTGAAAGTCACAGAGTTGAGTTGCTTAGAAAGTTACGTCTTGAAATCTAAGCTAAGAGCAAAGGATGACCTCACCTTCCAGTCAATGTGAAAATGAAAGTTATAACTTTGCAACTATAGCGTTATAGTTACAAGCCTAGTAGGCTGTAAACGTTGGACAAGCAAAACGTAAATGTGTTCATATTCTTCACCATGTTAATGTTATACTTCTCTTATATTTAAGAGATCAATATAGCGCTAGTCTGTGTTCTGTAAAGCGTTCTCGAAGCGTGCATTTAGACATATGTTCTGTTTGTTATACTTTTTGCATACAATCAAGACGATGGTATCTCATGTTTATAGAAAACAAAATCAAGATGTTTTAATATAGAGCAGACTGAAAGGTTGTGGTTTTAGTTTTGAACTGGAATAAATAGTTTTTTTTTTTTTTTTCTTGTGACACTTTAATTGCAAATTAATTCCTTGTTCGTGCACTTGACATTTCCGGCCGGCAAGACTAAACGTGACGTTGATCAAAACACATAATATGCGAAAAACCCTCCCCCGGGTGATACTCCCATATATGCTATACGGCCATGTGCCTCTCTCCTCTGCAGAGGCTTCTTGGGATAGCGGGATAGGGAAGGGAAAGAAGCGCGCGGAGGCTGGAGAGAGAGAGAGAGAGAGAAGCAAACACCCAGGGGAAGGGAGAAAGAAAGAAAAGGAAGATTCTCCCGCCTTTTCCCTCTTCCCGTCGTCCCCCCCCCCCCCCCCCCCGCGCTCTTTCTTTCCCGCGCCCATTCCTCCCTTACCCCGAGGGAGCCTCTGCGGAGGAGAGAGGGTATATGTCGCTGTGTATGTTTTTAATATACAGATCTGTAATTTGCGAAAGGGAGCAATTCTGACGTCTTGGCTCGGTATTTTTGTTCAGAAATCATCATTGCAGTGAGGTGTATGCAAGGAAAGCGTTAACGAATGAAAGGATACAAGTTTAATATCGTCACGGTCTACGAAAAGCTCGTTTCGCAAAATACAGATCTGTAATTTGCGAAAGGGAGTACTAATGACCTCTTGGCTCGGTATTTTTGTTCAGAAATCATCATTGCAGTGAGGTGTATGCAAGGAAAGCGTTAACGAATGAAAGGATACAAGTTTAATATCGTCACGGTCTACGAAAAGCTCGTTTCGCAAAATACAGATCTGTAATTTGCGAAAGGGAGCACTAATGACCTCTTGGCTCGGTATTTTTGTTCAGAAATCATCATTGCAGTGAGGTGTATGCAAGGAAAGCGTTAACGAATGAAAGGATACAAGTTTAATATCGTCACGGTCTACGAAAAGCTCGTTTCGCAAAATACAGATCTGTAATTTGCGAAAGGGAGTACTAATGACCTCTTGGCTCGGTATTTTGTTCAGAAATCATCATTGCAGTGAGGTGTATGCAAGGAAAGCGTTAACGAATGAAAGGATACAAGTTTAATATCGTCACGGTCTACGAAAAGCTCGTTTCGCAAAATACAGATCTGTAATTTGCGAAAGGGAGTACTAATGACCTCTTGGCTCGGTATTTTTGTTCAGAAATCATCATTGCAGTGAGGTGTATGCAAGGAAAGCGTTAACGAATGAAAGGATACAAGTTTAATATCGTCACGGTCTACGAAAAGCTCGTTTCGCAAAATACAGATCTGTAATTTGCGAAAGGGAGCACTAATGACCTCTTTCGGCTCGGTATTTTTGTTCAGAAATCATCATTGCAGTGAGGTGTATGCAAGGAAAGCGTTAACGAATGAAAGGATACAAGTTTAATATCGTCACAGTCTACGAAAAGCTCGTTTCGCAAAATACAGATCTGTAATTTGCGAAAGGGAGCAATTCTGACGTCTTGGCTCGGTATTTTTGTTCAGAAATCATCATTGCAGTGAGGTGTATGCAAGGAAAGTGTTTACGAATGCATGGAAACAAGTTAAATATCGTGACGGTGTTCCGAAGAGCTCGTTTCGCAAAATACAGATCTTTGAATTTATTGACTCTGCACTTCCGGTGTTATTCCTCTTTTAGGTTATGACACAGAGAACTCGGGCTGTTATGCTACTTGATAACTTCGTTCTACAGGTTTATTGGTCATTTCGTTTCGTTTCGTTTCGTTTCGTTTTCGTTTCGTTTCGTTTCGTTTCGTTTCGTTTCGTTTCGTTTCGTTTCGTTTCGTTTCGTTTCGTTTCGTTTCGCAAAATACAGTAAGCCCAATAAAAAGAATAATTAAAAAAATTCGTGTTGTTGATTGAGAGTGAGTTTAGCCTGAAAAAAAATTCACAGTTTTCACACTTCATCAAAGCGGGCCGGGTGTTAAATGCAGTCGATGCCGCCAAAACAGCATGAAATAATCACGATAATTCACCGGAAATGTTATTTGCCGATTTCGTGAAGTAGTTTGCTGTAACGGGTCTGACGGGTGTTTCAATTTCCCTGAATAGCTTGTTTCATGGCGCAGAATACCGTCTTTAATCTCGAAATTTATAGATAAATGAATCTTGGTGACGCGAAAGCAATATAAATCTGCAATCATTCTAGACGCGGATGAAGTTTACAGCGAAAACCAAAAATAACACCTTCTCGAATTAACTATTTTTAGAATATATCTGGTATTCTCGTTCAGTGATTTTGAGTTTTTTTTTTCTTTCTAAAATCTGCATCAATGCCTTAAGTAATGAAACAATATATATCACTTCCGTCATAAAAATGTCTAGCGTGCACAGATTCAGTTGGGGAAAATATTCAAAATCGGAAGAAAATCGCGTCCACCGTCCACGCCATTCCTCGATTTTTAGCGGGATCATTTGCGGTCCATTCTGGGGATCATTTGCGGTCGGGGATCATTTGCGGTCCAATTTGGGGATCATTTGCGGTCGGGGATCATTTGCGGTCCCGGGATCATTTGCGGAGCTGTACAGGTCCGTATTGGGAAAATATTAATCGAGTTCTTTTTTTGCATAAACTTGCAAAAAAAGAACGAGACCAATATTTCCCAATACGGACCGAACAAGCTAGTTCAATAAAGTTTTTATTATAATGGCTTTTTAAAAAATTTGCTGAGAAAAATGCAACCATTCTCGGCTAACGCGCGTGTGCCAAAGCTAAGCATATTCTTTCATTTTTCAGGCCACGTTGCGAAAAGTTTAACCAAAATTGTCCGCCAGACATGAGGAAAAATGTTTCTACTTAATAGAAAACAGTTTTCTTTTGTTCAATGTTTCATAAAAGGAATTTGGCGAAATGAGTTCGTGAGCGGTCCATCTTTGCGGTCCGTATTGCAAAATTCGGACCGCTCAGGGAACCATTCAGAATGCTCCTTTTCATCGTGGACCAGTTTGCCATATAATAAAACGTGGTATTGCCGTCTCACTTTTCTGGTCTGTGATTGGTTACAAAGTTCAAATTGACATCGCGGCACTGAATACCCGATTCCCCCTATGAGACGCGCCTGCAGGGAATTATGGTAGTTGTATTCATCAAAACAAATCCAGTCCAAGGTGGATGGAGGTAGCTTGCGAATACACAGCCGGTTTGCGATGCAGACGCGGATGTATTCGCAAGCGGCCGCCATCTCGGACTGGATTTGTTTTGATGAATACAACTACCATAATTCCATGCCGGATAAGATCATTTTCAGCGACTAGTTGACGGTTTCTTTTCCGACTGCTAAAAAACGGCCGCCTGAATGCACGCGCAAATGACGATTTTTTTTTTTTACTAATTGTTCGCGCGCAACCTGAATGGTACTTATATACTATATATATGACAACCCAGACCTTGCTTTACTATATTAAATTTGTAGATGAACACTATATATTCTCTGCCTAACCGGAGTGCTATTTTCTAACTAGAGAATAAAACCGTATTTAACTCGAAGACGAAGAGATTCATTTTTCTTCGCCACAAACAACGGTCGCATAAAACTCGTCATTTGCGCGTAATTCGCCATTTGCGCGTGCATTTAGACACTCAGCTTGTTTTGATGAATACAAACTACCATAATTCCCTGCAGGCGCGTGTCATAGGGGGAATCGGGTATTGGGTTCCTCACGTACGCATCAAAATTCAAAAGTTTCGCTTCGATGAATCGTCGGCAATCTTGTATCTCTTGTCATTCGCTCAGTTATAGAAGGCTTTATTCGCCGGTACAAATTCCTCAAACTAAAAGTTAACGCAAGGTGAGTAATAAAATCATTTCTTTCTTGAAAGAGTTTGTTTACCGTTTTCAACTGCTTTCGCGATGTGCGCGCGCTAAGTTGTAAAATCACGTAAGATGTTTTTGAACAGGTTTTTTCGGTTCAAAATTGGATTATTTTCCCGTTTCATTGTCGTTTGGTACTTTAGAAATCTTCATGGGACCTTAATTCTGAATCGCCTTTGTTTCCATAAGCAATTTACCGGCGAAAAAAGTCGGACTTTCTTCGAGACCAAAAATGCTTTCGCGTTCAAGTATTCGTGTACAACACGTTGCGTATAGTGGGAATTTATATTTCAATCAACAACAAATGATCTGAATTTTCCTTTATTTTTAATCTGTCCAAAAATATTTGAATCGCCCAACTAGCCGCCAATATAATGTGGTATTGCCGTCTCAAAATCGCAATTAGTTTATAGTAGCCGATCTAGTGGATCCAGGCCCCTCCTTATGGATTATTGATTAAACGAAATGATAAGCCTTCCACTTAGTGCAGGAAAAAGACCCACTTTGCGAATGCCAAAAAATAATAATGTGTTAATACCAAACAGCTTCCCCATACATGTAACATAGACACCGATAATTTACGGCGGTCTACCACCGATCGTTTGTTTCATTTTTCTAAATCGCGAATGAATCCTTCTCACCTGAACAGAGCCATAGTATGTAGACCCTTTCTTACATTTAAAATAACCTGGCTTTATCTGCCGTGTTTTGTTGTTTAGCTCGCAAATAACGCGTTCTGCATTGTTGAAACCGGGATGAACATTAAACGACTTGCATTTGTTATTTCCGAGGCATTTTAGCTGACATTCAAACTCGTCAACAACAGTAGCCTTGTCCATGACGTGACCAAGTAAGACATGGTCTAAAAAGAGAAGAAGATGAATGTTTGTCAATGTAAATATTCTGTAAAGAAGGAAATGACTTTTATGTGGTTACTTACCCGTTTCAAAAACGCTTCCGCAAAAGTCTGTGTTTGCCACCACAAATAAAACTACCAGGAAAATGTTGAGAGACACAAAGGCCAACTGAATCAACCACAAACCAGCCATCGACAACGTCTGTAGGATTGTTCTTCTTTAACGAGTAGTACTTCTTTACTTCACTATTTGTCACTATGCAAGGTGCAGGCGAATTGTATGACAACTGAAATATTAATGCTTATAAATTATTAACTATATAAAATCTTGGAAAGCCATTAACTAATTGCATCGTTGAAAACACAGCAACACTTATCGAGTAAAACAGCGCTACAAGAGAAGACACAGACGTAAAGCGATATGCAGAGATGTCATCGGGCTCATTTTCCCGAACAGCGGCTGGTAATCGAGCCTATTTATCGACCTACTAATATGATTGGGAGTGTATTTTCTTTCTCTTTGGAGCTTTCGAACTTTCGTTATTGTCGCAGTAGATTTATTTTGACTTCTGTTCGAAAGATTACAAATTATCTTGACTTCCAAACGTTTAATTTTGGTGCATGTTTAAGGGCTGCATAGCTTACTGGCCCTATTCCCCACGGGCTACATGGCTGACCTGTCATATTCCCCACCGGGGGAGAAGGGAAAAGTCAAGTAAGTCAATGAAACAACCGGTACGCGACCCCACCCAAACTGAAAAGTTTTACGGCCTTAGCAGACGCCACTCGCTATAACAATTACTAAAGTGCAAAGTTTATTGGAAAGTCTGCACTAAAAACTAGTGTAAAAACTCACATATTGCCGCCATGCACACAAAAACTACCTTATTATTGGAAATTAACGGAAATTAATTTAAGTCGCGTTAATTTTTGTGAGCGTTAATTTCCGCGACCTTAATTTCCATTATTATAACCCCAAATTCTGGATCCTGTACAGACATATTTGGCACTTAGGAAACAATAGCTTCCTCTTTTCTGCACACTGTATTACAATCTTTTACAATGCAAAAGCCTAAAAAAGCAATAAAACATATTTCCAGTTCACCCTCGCTTTCAAAAGAGCAGTTCTCGACATCTGTGAGTTCTTGTATTTTGGCCAAAATATATTTTTTTTGTGTGTTAATCGCGTTAATTTCCTTCATTTTGAAATTTTACCTCCTCTTTCACGTTAATTTCCTTTATTCGGAATTAATTTTCCCTCCAATTCGCGTTAATTTAAGTCGCGTTAATTTCAAATACCTTAATTATCATGAGCGTTAATTTCCTATAATAAGGTAAGTAAAAATAATGTCCAACTACTGCTATTGTATTGGTTTCTGTTGTATTGTGTGCTTTTTTTGTTTTTGGCTTGTAGCCCTGTTTCACTTCAGATTCTAGCCGCCAACATCACGACAAGTTAATATATTTTTTAAATAACCTCCTTGTATTTTGAAATGCAACGTTTTGTTATCTAAGGACTGAGCTGTGCAATTTGAAATGATGAGTGTTAACTGGAGTGGAATTTCGACTTATCCGCGACTTAACTGGAATAACCAGGGGGGGATAGAGACAGGGCCTGGGACCGAGAACCATGCTCTCACAACTTGCAAAGCGATCAATTTCGTTTTGGTCAGCGGTATTTTCTTAAGGCTTCTTTTCGCGCGAAAAATTCCTTAAAAAATTAATTAACGTTCCTATAAACTATTTCGAGATTATTACAACATGTTCAATTTGTCCAATGCGGCCGAACTTTCCAGGAGCTGAATTCGTGAGTTCAAGTCCAGGACAGAAAAAGGAAAATTAACCTTCGCGTGTTGACGTTCTCCATAATACCGTGAATTTGGACATTTGATTTTTTTTTGTTTGCATACGAAGGCAAAGAAATGTAAATGCAAAACGCACGTGCGTTTTGTTTTGCATGGGACGGCAAAGAAATATGCAAAACACACGTGCAGAATATTGTATTACTAATTAAACCTATTGTTTTGTGACGTTCTTGTTGTCGTCGCGGTCGTGGTTGCGTCCATTCTCGTTCCCAGATCATCCGTTTCTTTTGGTCACGTGGTTGGCGAAACGGAGGCTCTGGTCTCAGCCGTTACCGGATGTCCGAAAATTCTGGACATCCATTCATTAATTCGTGTTGCGCATTCATTTTTTATCAGCCAATGAAAAAATTCGATTTTTTCCTTGCGACCAGGGCTACTCGTTTCCGGCGCAAAGAAAAAAAAACGAGGAGCTCTGGGAACGAGGATGGGTTGCGTCTTAAAAACGAAAAACTTGAGGAAGAAGTTTATCTGGTTTAAAGGATCACAAAGTGAAAAAATACAATAATCATTCATACATCAGTACGCACTTCCATCGCCTCATCGGCCGCCATGTTTTTCTTTTATAGCTTTCCTTCCATTCTCGTCCCCAGAGCTACGCGGTTTTTTTTAAATGTTGTGACCAGTAGCTCTGGGGACAGAAAAAAATACGAATTTTTGGATTGGCTGATGAAAACTGCATGCGTAATGAGGAAAAAAATAACACACTAGTGCGCACGGCATTCTGCTTCCGGTTTCCTCGAAAAATGGCGCCCGCGTATATCTAGGCTGCGATCGCGCGCGAGCAGGCTCACAATGTATCGATCGCTGGCTGTAGCAAAGAAACAGAGGGTATTTGTTTAAAATTCGAACGTTATAAACCACGATCAGCCAGTTCTGCCCAGACGATGCATTCCCAAGGAAATTTGTCTTCGCTACAAGACCTTACAAAGTTGGACAGTCTTTGCGGTAGAAATACGAATACAAGATCAAGAAATTCGTCAACATTTGACTGTACACAATGTATCACGTCCCTAAAAAGCCGATCCTTTTTTCTGCTATTTGACTGCGTTTTTATGGGTACTGCGCTTGCGCAAGTGCCCATTATTGTCGTCGTCGAAGCATTCTTAACATTCCTTCGTAAGACTTTTTTGTTCGTAAGACTTTTTTGTAACAATTCTTTGAATAACTGAACATGATATGGCATTGTTCGATTGTTTCGCTTCATTGACAGTGGTGTCAAGTGCAATGCTTAAAAAGAAGATTGGCATCTTTAGTGAGCTATATGGAGAGAAATTGCGTTGCAAAATAAATATGAAAGACACGTTTGTTTTTAAATGTTTTTATTTACGTAGGTGTATTTCTTTGACAACTGCACGAACAGGGTCGCGTTTGATTGAGTCACATTGTTGAAGCTTTTGTTGAGTAACCGCCGGTCTTTTAGAGTCCTTCGTACAATTCATTTGTTTGATTAGGGCCCGGCCGCACTAGGCGAATTTTTGTTTGTTTTGCAAAAATATCTGTCATCAGTTCCGTTTCACAAGTGCGAACGGCGATTTTTTTCCTACCAAAATTTTGTCAAGCCTTACCAAACTTCAAAGGCGCCGTCATCCTGCCCCAGAGCAGGACAAAATTTTGTCAAGCGTCAAAACTGACAGATTCGTCAATTCACACACATTAATCTCAAGGTTACAGCGATGATTATTCGCTTGCCTCGGTCCGTACAACTTGTACCGGTCCAAAATTTTACCTGCTAGCAGCACCTATACTGATGTTTGAGTAGCACAATTTGCTTTACAAGCAGTGAACAGTGCACGTCCGATCGGGTACAAGTTTGCGCTAAAAAGTGACAGTGACAGTCGGGAAAAGCGGCAAGAAACATGCAAGTCGTTTAAAATTTCAGTCCGAGAAGAAGAAATATCTAGTTAATCAGTTTGTGTATCATACCACGAAGGCAGGAGAGTAAAAACTTTAGAAAGTACTGGTTTTAAAAGATTGTCGAGGAGTTGAATGCAAAATTTCACAGCAACAACAGAGGTTTTCGGTTTCTACGTGATTGATATGTTGTGGTTCGCCGCAGCGGCTCGTTGGTCACTGATGTTCTTACCACATTTTGACGTCTTCTGTGATCTATTACTGAACAGACCCACGGCAACATGGAATCTATTTGTTTTATATAATTTTGGAGATATTCGCTTCGGATTTTCACTTGAATGTACGCTAAATAAGCCGATAAAAATTATGTCAACAAACATCGAGTTTAGGCCACAGTGTTTTCATGCACTCAAATAAAACTTTGTGAAAACTAAACGGCTTAAAATAAACTACAGCTCAACTCAGCAAATGTTTCGAAAAGCAAATATTTAGAGACTAACCTCTATTCCGCCCTGATATGAGGAAAAACAATCTGAATTATTCCAGTCCAAATCCCGTTGCAAGTCGCTTATAAACGGCGAACGATAAGCTTAATCCCGCTAAATTTATCGGATTCTGTTCACAAATTATGAGCTAAAGGACCATCATATTTTCCTCCAAGTTCTAGCCAAGCTTGAACAGCCGATTTAAAATTCGTATCAATTGAACAACATTGAATTTCCTACGGAATATTTCCAGTTTGACGAAAATATTTCTCTGTTTTGAGCGAAGGATTTGTTGGAGCAGGCAGGGCGCCCGCGCGTTTTCCCGCTTCGTGACGTCATTCGTGCGTCTGTACTCTAATAGATAACAGTTCTAAACCAATCACGGCGCGAGTTTTACACAGTGAATTATATAATTATTTTTAGATTCTGTTATGTCAGCGCGAATGCTGCTGTGTAAACAAATATATTACAGTATGACGACAATCAGAAGAGTATGAGTGATGAGTGATTTGAGAATTTTGTTATGTCAGCATGAATGCTGCGAATGCTGTTGTGACAAAGATCAAAGCCGCGTGCTGGATTGCAGAAAATTAATTCACCGCGCTTTCGGAGTCTGACGTTGGACATCGTGACAAAATGATATTAGAAAATGGATTTTAGATCTACTATTGTTAAGTGTGTTAAATTTTTTTCGAAACGAGGAATGATTTTAATATGAAAATATCTTCTAAAATTAAAGACGAACTTTATATCTGCTTGGTTTGTAGACGAAAGATAAGATCATCTCATTTGAGCACAGTTTCCGTTGTTTAAGAAAACAGTGGGTGATTGTATTCAAATTAGCTTGGGTTTTAAGTCTTGTTAGATGTACTGATCAAAATGACATGAAGGTAAATAAACTGAACAGAGTTTGTTGTCCGCAACTGACAAGTCGGCGAGCTAGTTTACGAGAGCAGAGTGTTGCTAAAAGTGACCTAATAAATTTGTTACGTTAAACGTGAATCGTGCAGTGTACTGTAATTACCCAGTTCAGTTAGCTAGGATATGAGCAGAGTCAAGATGAGAACTGTTCTTTGATGGATTCTTGTGTAATAATTCGTCGTCTATTTATAATATGTCAATAATTTCGCGGCGTGTAATTGGTCGGGTTATTACACAATTACAGAGATAAAGGCAAATAGCTTTGACAGTTTGCAGGGGGTTTTTTGGCAGGTTTTTTTTTCAGTTTCGTGAAGTCAAATCCCTTTGTTTTGACTGTGATTGAAACGCCTCGTATGTACAGTGGAACCCGGATAAGACGGACACGAACAATTGTCCGTATTAAGCAACGTCTAATGACTGCAGTAAAAGACCAAGGAAGTGAAACTTTTGTGTTACGCCTGCCACGCAGCACAGTGAGCAAGACAGTTGTCAAACATGTCATGACAATATACAGTGCACAGATAAGCGAGGTTAACTTTGTATGAGAGCGGAAAAGTGACCGTTGTAATGTAAGATAAAATATATGAGCTTTTCAACTGTCCGTAATAAGTGCGAAAGGGGAGGGGATAGCCTGCGTGCAGATGTCTCCTTTTCCTTGCGCGTACTAACTTTCGAGTGCCTCCCGAGTTTGTAGGGGGGTACCGCCGGGAATTTTTTGATACAGTCGAACCTCTACTAACGGCCACCTCTCCACAACGGCCACATCTCCACAACGGCCACTTTCTTTTGTCCCGGCGGACAGTCCATACATTCACTCTTGTTTTAACCTCTCTACAACGGCCACCTCTCCACAACGGCAACGGCCATTAAAACCCTATCTTTTTTGGCGTACAGTAATAAAAGGTCACGCAACTTCATCTGTACCACGCATCGTCGGGCAATACAGTATCTTATATTGCGGCACGTGTTTAGCCACTGATGGAAGAATCACACAATACTAGAAAGTACAAGGCCCCCATTTTTTTCTATTTTCCATTTTTTTTACGCTTTTACAGTACTGTATTTTTATTTCAGTCGTAAATCGAGTACAGCTGATAAGGCTCTGTGTTTAAATTGCATTGCGAAATTGAAAAAAAAAAATGCCTGGTGGCACAGTAAGTCACATTAAAATAGAACCTCGCAGCCACTCACTCAAGCAAACAACCCTTGACAACTTAATTTCACGAAAGAGAAAGTAAACGATGTACAAACTGATGTACTCACTGTACTTTACTAGCTTTGTTTTGTTAACATTCCTGTTCTGAACATCATTTTGGTTTCTGTTTTATTGATACATTTTGATTGTGTTACGTATTCATATGCTATAATAAGCATTTTTAAATAAAAATGTTGTCCCCCCAAAAAAACAAATGGTGTCATATTACACCCCTACCTCCCCATAACGGCCACCTCTCTACAACGGCCACTTACCTCTGTCCCCAAGGTGGCCGTTGTGGAGAGGTTCGACTGTATTTCGCATTTCGTGCGTTTTGATATGAAACCAGGCAGCAAAAAGCAAACGTATAAACATAAAAATTTCTTGCACTTTTTAAATTCAAAATGGATTAATGACAAACAATTGCAAGAAACTTTATGTGACATGTAATTTACAATTTACGGACAAATGTATCTATCGATTGACAGGATTTTGCTGCGGCCTTTCTATTTCGCTCTTCTGTGACCTCTGGCTCTGTTCGGTCCATTTTATCCAATATTGACACACATGCTGAGCCCTTTTGCAGTTCATTATTGGGGTACCCAGTCTTCTCTCATTTTGATAGAGCCTGGGGATTAAAATTCCGTATGAGGGTTTTAGGTCGAATTTATCGTTAACGTTAAATTCAGCTTATAGAATCTCAAGATCTGGTCCAAAATTTAATATGTCACCCAGCAAATCTACAAATGGCGGACCTTCGATGTTATCTTCGTTGATTCAGGCTTCATTTCCAGACTACACCAGTTAGCGAATTAGAGCTTTTCATTCACTTTATTTTCAGCCATCGGTCCACGGACGCACCTGTCGCATCCCTCGCCCTACGGGCCTGATTATTTTAGTGTGGTTAGCCAAAGCAAGAGATGTTGCCTTAGGGCTAGGGTTATCAAATGCAATACACCAAAGAAAAAAATAACAAAACCAACAAAGTTGCTGCACTATCCTCAACGGCGACAACTCGGAGAACGAAGTCTTGACCTATATTATCAATTGAGAGGTCTGGTGAGAGTTAACGAAAGCCATTGGCGTGGAAATGTTTATATCTAGTATGTCTAGTATACATGTTATAAAGGGATGATGTGGATTCATGACTGCTGGGTAGAGAAAAATATAACTTACTGATTGAAATCGTGAGAGTCCCTAACCCATTTCGTTTAATCGGCTCATGGGCTACATGTATGCGCATTCTCTGAGTAAAAAATGCAGTAGCCATGAGCACGCCTCGCGGGCCTATTTTTTAAAAGGTACTCTGTTTATGCTAGAATTGAGTCTTGTTGGGACTCTGTTGTTCAGTTTGGTCTTGGTGGAATTTGAACAAAAATGGTATGTAACCTATTAACATACAGTTCACTGTGATTTATATTGCCATTATTAGTACACGCATAAACAATGTTCTATTTGAAAATAAGCAGTGCCAAGGGCTGTACATTATTATTCTATAATCTTAGTTGCCATTTCCTTTATTCCTATGATTTTTCTCTCTCTTCCCAGAGGAAATTAGATCCTGATCAGTATAAGAAGTTCTAAATGTCACCTCTTATAGTGAAATACTAATGTTTAACATGTCTGACCATTCATTTGTTCCAGGCGTAGTCAATCGATAAACCGATAATCGATATCAATCGATAACAATCGAAGATTGATATCGATTTCCAATATCAATCGATATAAATCGATAAAGAAAAAAAGTTGTGAGTTCGATTGATATCGATTTCCGATAGAAATCGATAACGATTAATTTATCAATTGTTATCGATTGTTATCGGAAATGATTTTTGTCATTTTACAAGTTAATCATTGACACAATGTTGTCTGTATGGTTTTATTGAGTCATTCAATCATCATAGCATAGCATGCAATAGTTTAACAATCAACAAAATACTTATAGGAACAAAAACAATAACAGGAACAATTTGGTCTTTTTATCGATCTTCAGCGCAGTTCATAATACCGGAAGAAGAAGTTGCGGTGTGCAAATTAAGTAGCGGCGTGCAACCCTCTAGTCTTGTTATAGCAACGCCATAAAGATGAAGCAGAATAAACAACAAAATCAGTGTTTTTGTGATTTTAATTAGTCGCATTAAAAAAGAAACGTAAGAATAAATCACAGAGTAAGCAAGAAATAAAAAATAATCCAGTAGCACAGCAGTAATCACTTTGGCTCCATAAATATCGACCAGGAACAATACATGCAAAAGAAGAAGCAGTTTTTCGTCGTCATAAAACAAGGGTTCGAATGAATGGACATGTTCAAATCTTTTAAATCCCAGAAAACCAAGTGAACGCGATGAACACTCTGCCTGGACGAGCCACGCCATCTTCAGTAATATGTTTGAAACAAATACTCCTTTGGATTATCGATTGTTATCGATTACCGATATCAATCGATAGCAATCGGCGATTGATATCGAGTGTATCGATTGATTTCCGATATCGATTTCTATCGATTGACTACGCCTGTATTTGTTATACAGGGGTGGGCTGGAGGGAAATGTAACAATACCCAAAAAAATTTCCCTGCCCCCCTTGAATTTTAAATATTTTTTCAAGACCCCCCAATCATCTTGAGTTATACAGTGACCTCTCTCAAAGCGCACACCACTATAAGGCACCTCTCAAAGGCAGACATGGCTGGCTGGCTTATCCTGGCCAAATTTAACTTGTTTGTCTCAACTGAATTCTCTGTAAGGTGGACACCTCTCTTAGGCAGACTAGAGCTGGTCCCGAGGGTGTCTGCCTTAGAGAGAGTTCACCGTATTTGAGAACTCCCTCCCCCCCCCCCCCCCCCCCTCTTCCGCACCTTCCCCACAATTTAAAACCCAGAAAAAACAGTGATTTTAGTGAGCTTGTGGTGACTTTTTTGGGGTGAAAGATTTTGGTAGAACCTTTTTTGGGGGAGGGGGTGGGGGATTACAAAAAGAATAACCCACGGTTCTCATATCAAGAGTTCCGTTTGTTGTTTCCCTGAACAAAAATGTATCGCTCCCCAATTTCAAAGAATGACTGCAGTCTGACATACATATGCTTCACGAATAAAGAAGGGTGGACCCAAAAACTGTCTGAAACTCTATTTATTTATTTTTTTAAATTCAGAGAAAAAAGGGACTTTTTGGGGTTACATTCTGGGCTGTTGGACTTTTTGGATGTCTGGTTTTAACCTAATAGGACTTTTTGGGGGTCCAATAATTTGGCCTCATTTGCACCTCCCTGTCACTATTATACCAGGGTAGCCTCTGTGGTTGAAAGCCTACCAGCCTCTCTAACAGATGGAGGAGGGGGGGGGGGGGGGGGCTAATGCAAATTGCATAAGTGTGAGCCAATTAGGGTGGTCTGGTAAAAAGTTTTAATTTAAGTCCTCTGAAATGGCTGGAAATGAATCTAACATTAACAAGCATGTTGCAAAATACCATGTATTTTTGACAAAATTCGATGTGTTTGGATAGCCCATGAAACACTGTGTTTGATATATCTTTTCAATCGAAACAAAAACTAAGGAGTAAATGGAGAAATAAAATCGTAAAAATCTATGTTAATTAATACCGGTATCCAAACCTCTGACACAGGTATAATTTCCTTTGTTTTAACTTGATGAATTATTAATGAGTTTGAGAATTTCATTCTCAATGTTGTTTTATATTTTCAACAACATATACAACATTTGCTCTAAAATTAAGCAACTGGCATATTTTAATCATGATTCATATTATATAAATAATCAATCATGTTCTTGCATAGAGTGTAACATTAAAAGACTGTTTTTGTTGTTGTCATCTTTACTTGTATATTTATCTCCTCCACTTGCTTCCTCCAATCCCCGGGAGGGAGGGTACTCCCCGAAAATTTGGGTGGGGTGTGCGGCGCGCTTCTTCAAACCCTTACCCTATTTCAGACCAAAATATGTGATTTTCCCTACCCTATTTCAGACCTGACCCTTAAAATTGCCCTCTTTAAGAGCCAAAATGGCAAAATCTATACCCCATTTCAGACAAGTAGGAAAATATATCCATTATTTGAGACCAAAATGTTCAAAATCTATACCCATTTTCTGGACTAAAACGGCTCAAAAACCATACCCTTTGGCACTGCACATACCTATATAGCTTATATAGGAGAGTACCCCCCACCCCAGGCTCCAATCACTTCACTTACAAACCTGTTTGCAGTCTGCAGTGTTTGTGAAGTACAAAGCTGGACAGGACTTACCAGTACCTACCACCTGCAAGATTGTGTAGCATTCTGTCACATAATAGGCTGAAGAGCATGTTGACTGTTGCTTATGTCATACAAATAATTCAGTTCTGATACTGTTCAATTTCCATTTATTTATGTCTTCGCTGAAAAAACTGTTGCAGTGTATGTGAGACCAATGTTAGTGGCAGATCTAGGGAGGGTCCTGGGGAGCTATCCCCCCTCCATTCTTGAAAAATTTTTTGTTCAAATTTTTTGAGCAAGAAAAGACCCACCTTCACTCCCTGACTTTTTAGCAAGGAAATGCCCATCTTAACTTCACCTACCCCACTGAATGTGAATAAAAAATCAATCAATCAACTTTATTTATACACGGTTTGTGTTAAAGCTAAAAGCTTGTGGGGCCGTGAATTACTGTATCTCCAGTTGACACATGCCAAACCCCAAAGCAAATTACGGTGTAACCCCGTTAATCCAACCACCGACAGGCCACCAAAATCTGGTCGTATTATCGGGGTGGTCATATTAAAGGGGTTCTTAAATAAAAAAATAACTGACAGAATTTTAGTTTGGGACAAAAGAAAGTGGTCGTATTAACGAGGTGGTCGTATTAATGAGGTGGTTGCATTATCGAGGTGGTCGTAAGGCGGGGTTCCACTGTATTGTAACAAAGAACTTACACTCATGCCACATAAGTCAGTGAACATCAAGGTAAATACTAAATAACAACGACTGAGACCAAAGAACATATAAGTCTTTACTTACTTCGTGTAATATCATTATAGTGTCCTACACACCCCTATACAGCACTATACACCCCTATACACCTCTATACACCCCTATACAGCACTATACACCCCTATACACCTCTATACACCCCTATACAGTACTATACACCCTATACACCCCTATACAGCACTATACACCCCTATACAGCACTATACACCTCTATACAGCACTATACACCTCTATACAGCACTATACACCCCTATACAGCACTATACACCTCTATACGACCCTATACACCCCTATACAGCACTATACACCACTATACAGCACTATACACCCCTATACAGTACTATACACCTCTATACAGCCCTATACAGCACTATACACCCCTATACAGCACTATACACCCCTATACAGCACTATACACCTCTATACACCCCTATACAGCACTATACACCTCTATACAGCACTATACACCCCTATACAGCACTATACACCTCTATACAGCACTATACACCTCTATACAGCACTATACACCCCTATACAGCACTATACACCACTATACAGCACTATACACCCCTATACAGTACTATACACCTCTATACAGCACTATACACCCCTATACAGCACTATACACCCCTATACAGCACTATACAGCACTATACAGCACTATACAGTCGTTGTTATATAGTGCTCACCGAACATCAAGCTCTTAACCAGACCATAATACATTTTGTGCATGGTATTGGAGATTAATTAAATTTGCATACAACCCAAGAAGTCAGATAAAATTTATGTTGACTAAGTTCTTGTTCAAAGTAACAGTAATCAAGGCTGCTCTAGACAACATTATAATAATATTGTATGCAAATTTAATTAATATCCTCTTTAATTTAATCACTTTTATAGCACTATTTACATATACTGATCAACAGCGCTTTACAATAATCGGAATAATTAATCCTAATATTAAAAACAAGTTAGAAATAAAATTGTCAGGGGAGTTGCAGTCAACTTTTCTTTCAGTTAAAATGCAGTTCAAATATCAACTTCTCATCACCCCTGTTACCCTTGGGTAAAACGTTTTTACTGGCTTTAACTGTAAAATTTAAGAAAGAAAAATTTATAAATCTTGCGAGTAAGGCCTGGTTAGCTCAGTTGGTTGGGCGCCAGACTGCAGAGCGGGAGGTCGTGGGTTCAAATCCCGGCCGGACCAACAACCAGGGTCTTAAAATAACTGGTAAGATCATGCTGGCTGTGCTCAACACCATGTCTCAGTTCAGATGATCGCGTCATTGGGCGGTGACATTAAGCCGTTGGCCTTGTCTCCTTCATCTCCTCGTACCAAATAGTAGGGGACGTTAAAGAACCCACATCACTGTTCGAAAAGAGTAGGGGACGTAGTCCCCGGTGTTGTGGTCTGGCCTATTCACATGTATTCATGAATTGGGTGGGTGGGGTGAGATCATGAATGGACTGATAGCGGCTGCCACAGGCGCCTTTACAAGCTGACGTCCGATCTCACCCCTGAGTTGAATTGTAAAGCGCTGTGAACTTTAGAAATAGCGCTATATAAATTATTATTATTATGTACTTGAAATCAATGTGGCAATACAAACCACAGTAGTATAAGATTACAACACAAATTTTTTTAAATGCGATAGCACCAAATAACAATTTAGCAACAACAGCTTTTATTCTGATTTCTATTAACATCCGAGTGTTGAGCTTACCACTGATTAACGATGAAATCAACCTCATTCAAACAACGGTCTAATCGAGTGTCTATAAAACGACGATCGATCAGGTTTTCAACAAACATCAACCGACGGATTTAAGCTTACGTCGTCAAAAAACAGCGGCATGTTTATAATTTTGGCACTCATACCTCGATCAGAATTGACACACGAGACGTTCCAAACCCGTTGATAAAACACATGAGCAATCTTTCTTCTGTAAGGCAACGGCATGTAGGGCTGGTTTTTGTTCTTCAAACCGAAATCATCCAAGTTCAACTTGCTTTCGCTGGCCAGTCGATTTTACTTCTTCGTCCGACTTCTTTCCAGAAGGAGTCGTCCCCAGCCTTTCCCTTTCCTATTACTGAGCACGCGCAGTTGAACATTTATAAGCGTTGAATACAGTGGGCATGCGCTACCTGATGTCGTGAATTTCACGACATCCGGTTGTCAGCGTTACCAGAGCCTACGTTTCGCCAACCACGTGACCAAAAGAAACGGAGGATCTGGGAACGAGAATGCTTTCCTTCTGGCTTTACACAACTTCTACGCACGTGCAGATTATGAATCCGCTGGCTAAAGTTGTGATGATTGCTTTGCAAGTTGTGAGGGCATGGTTTGGATTTGATTTAAGAGAATATATGGGAAGTAGCTACCCCCCCCCCCCCCCCCCCTTGGGAATAACTATAGAGCTTTCAGGGATGTATAATTATCTAAATGCAAATAGCAAAGCTCGTCATGGCAAAGAATGAGGGACACGCACGCGCGGGCTCTGGGAACTAGATTGTAATAAACGGTAAAAAACATGTCGGACTGAATAGAGAAGCTTGTATGAAATTAAATAAATATTTTGACTTACCGCTTTATGTTCCCTTCTTTTCCACCTGTATCAATCGGATTCTGGCATTTGACACCGATGACCGTTTTCTGACACAAAAATCACCATTTTTGAAGGCTTATTCTCCACGGTAAATGCGTTTGAAGTTATGGATCTTTTCCTGACTACCAACAGTATGAAATAATAGCAATTCCGGTCAAATCACTGAAATCATCTTCGCAAAATGGATCGCAGTAATCCACAGCGCTTGAAAATTCACCCGTATCAATCGAAAGTATTACTAGTAAACAATGTCATCCACGTTGATTAAAACGATTTTCCATGAAATGTTGGATCCACCACGGTAAATTGCTTTGAAGTTTGGCTTTTTTCCAGTTCCATGTCCTAAGAACAAGCGCGGAGAAAGGCGTTTTTGCCACCTTAAGTGTAAGTCTTTTCTCTCACATCTGTAGGTTTCGTGAAAAACATTCGCCATATTGATCTCATTTCACTTGGTAACCTCCCTTCTTTTCCCCAGGACTTTTTTGAATAAAGTTTTCCGAGTAAGACTGAGAATGAAAGGAAAATTCTGCGGGAAATACAAAATACATAATTTCGGGATGGTCCGTACGATCGAGTTAACGGAGTTCATGTAGTCATTTTCACTATAAATAACAAATTATAACAGTCAAATGATATTGTAAACGACAGACGAAAAATAATTAAGCTGTGAATAGCTTGCCGGCCTGAGAGAATCACGCTTTTGGCCGCCATAGTACTCATATTTGCCGCGCGCCATATTGGTTTCTTTGTTATTATGGAGGAAGCCGCGTACCGCTGCGCGGGCTCAAATGTCCCTCATTCTTTGCCATGTAATTTATAACTTTCGTTTGACAATCCGTTTAGATTAATTTTATCGACGGGGTACATGTACGTGATGTACTTTAACGATCGATGTATAATGATATATTTTAATTTGCTTTACAATTCATCTTTAGTGCCATTCTTTAGCGTAACATTCAAGCATTTCAAAAAAACTCAGTTATGAAAAAGTCGATTTTCGATTTTAAAAAAATATTACCTACGGTACCGGTCTTTCTTTTAAAAAGTTTCAGTAAATGGAAAATGTATTTAATAGCCGAAATATGAAAGCTGTTGCCGCATGTTTTAAGAAAATTCTAGATCACTTTATTTTCAATTAAGAAAACTCGAGTTTACTATAAATTTAGAGCCGGCTCAAGAGGCATGTCCACCCCCGAAAATACATTTAATTATATTTTCATATTTTTCCTTTTGTTGGGTATCCTTGCTAAATCGCATGTTTGTTCAGTTGCTGAACTGTACGCAATACATTGATTCTGACTCGTCCCCAGCCGTCTCTCAGTCTCCTATTAATTATTATATGCGCGCTTCTCTCGTTAAATATTAATAGGAGACAAGAGAGACAACTGGGGACGAGCCAGACATTGATTAAAAATAAATCTGGCAAGAGCCTTGTAAGGGATTTCAGTTTTTCAACGTTGTAGTTATGGAATCCATCAACAAAAACTGTTTTGGAATATTTTTAAGACAGAGCTCTTGAAGGTTAGAGCACAATACTGAAGTCGTCCAGAGATAACGTTTAAGAAAATGTGGAAAGAATACAATAATTTCAAACCGCAAAGGTTTTGCCTTTACTTCCGAAACCCATTACTAAATATTTTCATTCGTTTTGTTATATTGTACGAGTATTATTTTGAAACTGCGTGCGACGAAGCATGCATGGATTAGTCAACAGACAACACTTAACCAAAGAAAGCTAATTGAATTAATTAGTCATTCGGTTTGTTCTAAAGACTTTACATCATAAAAGAATAGGAAATATTGTATTGCATTATTGAGTGACACGATGCACGAAATAATGAATTAGAATTTAACCACCATTCTCCCAAATACCGTTTACAATTTCCGACTTTTAGGGGCGCCAACTTTCATCGGGCAATTAATAGCAGTAGAAATGATCAGAAGTTAAGTAAAAAAAGGGATTTTTACACGGTTGCTCCTTCTTGTCATTGTTGTTAAGTTAAAAATATTTTATTTATTAACACAAAACGCCCAATATATTCAAGCATTAGATGTTAGCTGTCGATTTGTCAAGAACATGCCACCAAACAACCACTAAAGCATGACAAGGCATTCCATTCCAAGAGTTTGTTTTCGTTCAGTCGTTTAAACTACCGAAGATGCAAAAGTGTTGATATAAATTCTTATTTTCAAATATTTTCGTTTATTAAGAAACTCGCTGCTTTAAACTTGAGTATTATCAAGAATGATAATTTGTTTGCTGGACAATTTCGTGCAGGCTGCTTGAAATTCCCATATAACCACATTAAGATTTCCTCATCGTTAATTTTACATGTAACGGACCCCATGGTGATTTTATTATCTTTTCCCCTGATCACGAATACTTTTACCTATCAGTCCGGGAGGATACCAGTTCTGGAAGAAACGAAAACAATTGTTCTACGTCACGAAACGTCACCGATCAAAACATTGGATCGCATTTCATAACAAGATTCTCTTCAGCCAAATTCAAGATGGCGGACAAGCGCGAGGAAAGTGCATACGATTTTCTTTTTATTTCGTGCCGTAATGAGGCTAGAAATCTATTTTCTTTGTCGTGTTAGCAGCTTCGAAGTCGTAATAGCTTTCGTTGAGCTTATTACTTACACAAAAATGGTAGGAGTTCGCTTTCTCTTCTCGTATAAAGCCGGTCAGTCTTTTAGTTATCAAAAAGCTTAAGCTCAGTATAAATATTTAACATGCCGTTCTTCGGGATGTATTGCTCAACATAAATACCAAGATCATGGGGGAAGCCCTCCTTGTAAACAACAAATTGGTGTGTTTCCTTTCTTTACCGTATTCTATTTCCTCAAATTAGTATTTTATTCCGTTTACTCAACTGGCTTTATCGTGTCTATATGCGATGTGTTCATAAAAGGCGCCCCTTCTAAAACTGAAAAATATGGATTGAGCTTGTCATGTTATCGCATTTAATACGTTCATAGACTTTTGATTTTTTAATAAGTGTTTATTTATAAAACACAAGCATAGAGCTTTTAATTTTGTAGTCTAATACTTAGTTACAGTAATGCTTGTACCAAAAAAGGTGGACCTTCTCTCATTTTAATATACTAAGTAGCATGGAACAGTAAATGTGGGTCTGAAATTGTTTTGCAGTCACACTATATTGCCCTTGCAAGAGTCACCTGAAAATTTGTGAATCCAGTGACAACCAAAGTGGAAAAGTACATGTATGTACTGTTCATGTTTATAAGTCTATCTCAGATCTCTCAGATCCTGAAGGGTGTTAGAGGGTTTCAAATCGTACTATTTATTAAAGCCGATTGTTGTTAATATGAACACTGAAGCAATAAACTTGACACTGAAGTAATAGAATTGAGTGTCTGCATTGAAACATTGCAGTTTATGGTCTTTCTGGAACAAAGTGAACTGTCTGTAATATTTCAGTCTATGTATTTATCAGGCTGGACTGTGGACTGTAATTTGATAAATCATTGGTTGCAATTCATTTCCTCTAAGACTGGGAACTGTAAATTTGTTCTTGTTATCTAGACATAAATGAATATGTGAATGAAGAAATAACCAGTCGCAATGTTTCAGGTCAATACTATTTATTAAATCTCAGCAATCCATCTACATCTTTTGTTCTTTCGTGCAGGCTGCTTGAAATTCCCATATAACCACATTAAGATTTCCTCATCGTTAATTTTACATGTAACGGACCCCATGGTGATTTTATTATCTTTTCCCCTGATCACGAATACTTTTACCTATTTCTAGTTTATTATAATAGTTATCTCCAGTCAACATCTTATAAAACCATGTTAAAACTTAACACATTTTCAAATAATAAACTGACTCAGTTTTATTTTAATCAATGACCTTATCCTCGACATAGTTGATCTTCGTGAGCATGTGTTTTTTTCTGAAGTGGCGATGCATTAAGTGTGTTGAATAGAAATCTGGGCCGAATATATTCATAATATTGAAGAGGAATATGTTCTAAAATAATTAGCGTAGTTTATCCACTCGACTTTTCACACATCACGAAATATTGTTTCAGTTCGTGGTCTGGAAGAGGACGTCATGCAATTTCACGCCATTTCTGTGAGTTACAAAAGTTTCTTTAAAAAAAAAGGTACTAAAAGTAAAGATCCCAAGTCATGATAATAATCAATGAATATACAAAGAAAATGGATGGTTATATATAATGTTCAATTAAATTAACAATAAATTTCTTTTTGCGCCTATTTATTTTATTATTATTTAATATTCCTTCAAGGTCCGTAGAGAAACGTCTCTCTGATAAATGTAATTTTGAACGCGAAGAACAAGTCATGGGGAAACATGGAAAAACACTGGTTTGTTAAAATTTCCGATTAAAGTACATATTTGGTAATTTGGCCCTACTCCTCCCCCCCCCCCCCCCCCCTAAAAAAATTATATCCGAAAAAATGCGAATAAATTTTCACTCAGTTATTTTCGTGTCGAAATATAACTAATAATAACTAATGGACTGCTACGAAAGCACTTACGGGTGTTCAAAGGAAAGTATTAGTTCAAAGTTATTAAGAGAACTTTTGAGTGGGAGTTGTTTAGTGCTGAACTGTTAAGAGTACTACTTAAGACTGACGAACGAACTTAACTTGAGTCAGCAGTTTTTTAATATAAATACAAACACAATAAGTATGAAAGTGTTTGGCAGACGTTTCCCTGAAATAGCTTCAACGAGCTGAACGAATTTGAAAGTACGCAGAACGTAAATTTACTGTTTCCTTGTGCTCATTTCTAATAGGGTCCTAATATATAAGCCTCGCTTTTTATCAAAGACAAATTCACTTTAAAACCAAAATAGCTGGATTTATGAAGGCCAGCGTCATTTCAGACTTCATGAATGTTTTCTCTTAAAAGGAATGTTTCCGTGACAGTTTGCTGACATCGCCATTGTTTAAATTATACGTCATGAACCACGTACGTACATGAGTGATAAGAGTTCGGTATATCCAGTGGTATGACAAGGCAATCCTCTCTTGCTCACTCAGCTGAGTATTTTGTGTTCTGTTGTTGTTTAGAAGACTATAGACGTTTCAGTAAATTCCTCTTTTAAAATGTATATATTTAAAAAAAACACGTATTATCAATAATGTGTATTGACTAAACAATTTCCCATCTCTGAATTTAAGAATACCAAGTTTAAATTTTTGTTATCACCATCAATTTTATCTGAACGCATGTTGTGACTAGTTTTTCCTTTTTGTTTTCTATATTTAAACTAGTTCATTTAATTATCAGTGCGTGCATTCATTTAATAGAGCCGACGCCAACGCGCAAAGTACACCACGCCATTACAAAGACAGCTTTCAATAGAATTTCAGTTCCGGTGGCACAATTCTTACGCAAATGAATGTTTTGTATTATTCTTTTTATTTTCTCATACATATTGCCTTTATACTTTTTTTAGTACTACTATTGCAAAGAATATTAAGCTAAATAGCACAACAATTTTGAATCCATTGAGATTATAAGATTTTCGTGCAGAGGGGCGTGAAGTTGTTTTTTACACCGTAAGAAATTTCGAGATTTTTGTCGGCCCTTAGACTGTCGAAGTGGCTCGTTCATATTATTTTGGCAGCTAAGACGTCATTTGGTTTCTTTTAAGGCTGTTTTATCATTAAATGATGCACATTATATAATTATGTTATATAAATATCATATATGTATTATCTCAAATAATAAAATCTTGTGTGGGTGCGTGCGTGAATTAACACCAATATTAGCTGTATTCGCTAGATGGCGAATATTTGAATAAAAAAGACTCACACACCTAAGCTCATAATTAGTATTTTGCGCTATTAAGTTAGCGTAAGAACAATTATTTCCTTATTGCTAACGTTCATGGCTTTGTCTGGAGCACTTAAGCGCCAAGAGGCCATTTTGACGTCTTTATTTTTGTGTATCTATCACTCATGGCCCCCACCTTGTCCGGGTATAAATAAGACAGCCTTGGTAACATTTACTCGAGTCTGCAGGTGACTTACCAAGCTCAAGACAAAATGCTGGTTCCTTGGGTGTTGTTAACTTTAGGTTTCTTGTTGAGCGTGAAAGATGCAACGAGTACAAGTGTGGGAAGCCAAGTGATGAGTAAATACAGAAACTTAGGTAAGTTTATTTCGTTAATTTACAATTATTGAAATAATCAATTTCTCCTTCATCGCAGACTAGGAATAACTCAGTTTTATTTTAAAATGAGACAGCGTGCGCCTGTCGTTCGATCATTTCGGTTTACGTATTTCTTGTTTAACTATTTACTACGATCCGACGATAGTCATCATTTTGGGAGTAAGATTAATAACAGGCATATTAAAAAAAAACGTGTAACATAAAGTTAATTATATTATGAGCTTTCCGCCATTTCAACAGAATTCTGCATTGGAAAATTATCACCAAATGAAACCCAAGAATTATAGTTTTTAAAAACCTTCGAAATCGTAATAAGACCAAAAACATAATAAAAAATTGGTAAGATCGGGGAAGGTTGATATGGGTTGCAAGACTCAAAATGTAATTGATTTCCACTAACGAAAACTCAATTTTAAGCCTAACTTAAAAGCCTTATGTTTTAAAACCTAGGTTTCTTGTACTAAAAAATATTATTTTGTTAATCTTTTGATACAGGGAATATATTTATTTAAATCACTAACGGTTACATATTCATTCCATCGGAGCCTCTTTGGACCCTTAGAAATGAAAGATCACCCAAAGTGTGATTCCATGTGCAAAAAATGTGCAAAAAAACATTCTCTGTTTTAAAGCTACGATAGTCGCATGCGACAACGTTGTACCGTCTAGTGCGTTAGTACGTTTTCTCTTTTATATATTTTCAGTAATTTCGTATAAGTTCCTGAGATGGCGAAGTCAGCGTCTTTAAAAGTTTTTTGTCGCCAAGCTCGAAATATCACATCTGCTTACCTGTTTGTAATATTGTCTATTGTCTAGTTCTCAGAATTTGGTGGTGCATGCATCAAAAGTTAAACAATATCACTTAATTGATGATGTTCTTTATTCTCTCCACCTTTCTGCTTGGCATTGAACTGATATTGTAACGAGAAATAAGATGTTGATCACTCGTTGAAATTAAAGCAACGAAAAATGTACTACTAAGTCTTCTTCTAAATTATATTCAATTGAAATTGATTCTTACTTGGTTCAACACTGATTTGGGTTTAAAGAAATTTAAAAAGTTGAAAACCTTGGTGTGTCGTTCCGTTTGACGGCGTATACGTCGGTGGTGATTGTGTGCACGGTTATTTTATTCCATGATGAGACATTTCATTCATGGACTCAGTATGGAACAATATAACTAACGACATATATATATATATTTTTTTTTAGCGGTCCGTATCCAAATCCTTGAATTTGATTGGCTAAGAGCGCGCGATTCAGCGGTCCGTATCCTGCAGTACGGACCCCGAGTTACGGACCGCTCCGACCACTGCGCAATTTACTCGGGTAGAAAATTTTGCTTAGCTTTGTAAAACTGCCAGAATGCGTTTAATACTGTAAGACCCACAAAAACATATTAATCAAGCCAAAATTTGTCCCGGGAGCGGGAAAAATTGCCAGTGAACCCGTCAGATACCCGCGGAATCGTAGCGTAGGCATGCGCTAACATTTTAATTTCAGCAACGTGCGAAGGACGAAGGTCGATGCGAAGAAGCTTTTATACTGCCGTTTCTCACATTATATTGCTCTTTTACCGTTGTCAAGTGAATGGAGAACAACGCAGTGGAATTAAAGAGCTTGCATTTCTTCAAAAAGGCGAGTTTTCATTTGATTTTAACCGACATAATTTGAGTTTGGATGTTTTTGGAAATCAGTTTCACCGCTCGCGCTCTGTATTTTTTGAATTACAAATCTCCGTGTTAGAGTCATTTCCTTAGTTTAATCATTTGCTTTTCGTTTCTCTTTTTTCCTAAACATACCTTCCGTTAAGTTTCATTCAAGAATGAACTTAGTGATTACCGGTAGTCCACAAAATAATCCTCGGCACGTAAGCTTATAAATCAGTTGTGCCGTACGTTGAAACTGAATGCAAGCTTATTTTAGCCTGATTCTCAAGCTTACAGTTTGTCAAGGTTTCGCATAAAATGAAAATTATAAATTGCCATCCAATGGTAACAATTAGATTAACATGAGAAATGAAATTGGTGAAAACTGACGAAACAGCTTTGCTCGAAAATGCTTTCAAGGGTATTGAAGATTGTCCCGCCTAAAAATTTGCCGCGGCTGCGACTTTGAATGGTTTTTGTGTTAGATTTGAAATAGCTTCTCATTTCAGCTGCTTTTATTGGCGAAATTTCCGTTGAGTCTCCATCGTCTGTTCTTCACAGCTACGTAGCTTTCTGTAATTACATATTTTGGTGTAAAAATTAATCATCTGAGTTTCTTGTTATTTGGATTAAGTTTTATTTCTTCGGTAGTTTTGATATAGCGACCTTGCGATAAGTTAAAGGAATACGTGCGCGCGTGAAAACAGATTTTGCCAACAAGATTTCAAGATTTCTAGATTTATACAGAACCAAGTAGGAAAAAATAAACACGTTATTCGCCGGCCTTGGTCGGTCCGTATAGTGAAAAACTGTGCCCTCGGTCTCGAGTACGGCCCTCGGCCGCAGCGGCCTTTATATATATATATATCTTCTTTTAAGTAAGGTTAAATAAAATATATATTAAATTAGTTTTTACGTTGTACACGACATGACCAAATTGAAACAAAATTAAAACAATTTCAGTAGCCCAATATTATTAATGTATCTCGTTAAATTAATCAAGAGCTTAACGCGGGGAAAAGAGCTTCATAAACTGTACTGGGACAATGTAGACTGCAAAACAGTCTCTCTTTTTCTCGAGATATTGATTGTGTTCCTTCTGGGAAGTAAAGCTGCCCAATCAGATGTTTCGCTCATTGTCATAATGTTTATCCAGATATATACTTGTTTCCCTAGACTTTTACTTCAAATGCTGTGACGGCCATGTAGTCAGACGTGTGGGAGGAACCAACGCCAAGTGTTGTGGACTTCATACCTATGACTCTCGCTTCTTCTTCTGCAACCAAAGACGCATCTATGCTATTTGCGGCAAATTGAGCTACAATCCAACGACACAGAAATGCTGCTCTGGTGTGGTGAATCTGCGAACAGGCGGCGACCACAGCACGTGCTGCTACACAAAGAGTTACGATAGCCGAGTAAACTTTTGTCACGAGAAGAAAGTTTACGGAAAGTGCCAGAACGGCGCGTACAACCCTAATTCGTATATTTGCTGCGAAAACAAAATCAGGCCCCACATTGGTGGACAGTTCACGAAATGCTGCAATGACAGGAGTTATGATAGTGGAAGGTGAGTGAGAGTTCTTCGGTCGATTTTTTTCCGCTGCTGTAATTTTGTTTGAAATTCATTGTAGGCAGCAATTTAACAAAATATCGTAGCTACTCTTCGAGTGCTCAGTTGTGTGAGGATTTTCCTAAAAGAGCTTTAGTTCCACCTCCAGCTGGCTTTTTCCCAGTAAAAGTATATTTCTTAGTTTATTGTAATTATGTCAAAAACTCAGTTGTCAGCCAAGGTTTGGAACCGTTAAACCCTCCTTTCTTCGTAACAATGAATTGAATTGGTTGGTTGGTTAGTTAGTTTCTTTTCTTTTATATTTCAAATATATTACTTCACAACATCAATATCGGACGGAACTCAACTCATATGGTAAATGTTTTTCTTTCTTTATGTTCGGCAGGTATTTTTTGCTTCAATAAATACATCTACCCCAAGTGTTTCAATAAACCATACAGTCCTCTATCGTACATATGTTGTCAGAACAACTTCTACTCTCGTCCCGGTGGCAAATACGCGCGATGCTGCGAAAAGAAGGCTTACGACTCTTCCGTGAACTTTTGCTACAAGGGCTCCATCGTGCCCAAGTGCAGTGGAAACGTTTACGATCCTGGACACTTCTTGTGTTGCAATGGTCACACATGCCCACAGTACGGAGTGAAACAAGGCAAATGCTGCGGCATCAAAAGCTACGATTCGCGCTTCTACTTCTGCTATGCAAACAAGATCTACAAAAAGTGCGGTGGCAATATCTACAATATCCAGTCCTCATTCTGTTGTAATGACTTGGTTGCCTCCCGGAGCAGTTACGGTAACTATGCCGGCTGTTGTTACAACCGTCCGTACGACTCGCGCTCCGAGTTCTGTTTCAGCAGCAAAGTGTACAAGAAATGTGGTTTGTCGCCATATAATCCTACCAAGAATCTTTGCTGTGCAAAGCGAGTGGTACCCAAGGTTGGTGGCAGCCATACCGCATGCTGCGCCAGTAGAAGCTACGACGCGCGGCAATACTTTTGCAACGGAATCAAAATCATTGCTTTTGTGCGGTAAGAAGAGTTACAATCCAGTCGGCGAGATCTGCTGTGATTCTGTGATTGCTAAGCGCACGGGAGGGGCGTACGCCAAGTGTTGCGGTAAAAGCAGCTACGACCAGCTATCAGCATTTTGCGACGGAGGAATTGTTCACAAGTAAGAATATGGATGACTTGCAGTAGATAGGCAATAAACTGACCTTCAATATTTTTTTAAGAAATATAAAACATCGTGTAAATACACGATATTATATAGCCTTGAGCCTTAGCCGCGGTATTTTCCGGAACAGCATATTTGTGACTAGCTTCTTGATTCTTAATTCCACCACTGGATTCTACAAAACGACTTTGTTTTTCTTCCATGAAAAATTAAAGGGTTAGATAATAACTCGATAATCTTTTTTTTGTCCGATTTTGTAATTAACGTAATTCAGCGAATTAAATCGCTCGAAATTTACTCTTTAAATATGAAGTTCGTTGTAGTTTTGTAACATCTTTTGTTTCTTTTTTAATTTAAACAGGAAGTGTGGGAACAAACCTTATAACCCCACTCGTCAACATTGCTGCGTTGGACAAGTTGTTCCTCGAGTTGGCGGCTACAACGCTAAGTGCTGCGGTGCAAACAGCTACGATTCTTCTTCCTACTTCTGTAACGGTGGCCATGTGTTCCAAAAGTGTAACGCCAGCAGCTACAATCCCTCCACCCAGCTGTGCTGTAACGATTACGTGGTACCCCGATCGGGTGGAGCTGCTGCCCGCTGCTGTTCGCGTTACAGCTACAGTTCACTGACGCACTTCTGCAATTCGAACAAGGTCTACGCCCTCTGTGGTAAGATAGAGTACAACCCTTACAGCTTCATGTGCTGCAATGAGTACGTGACGTCACGTGTCGGAGGCCACCAGGCCAAATGTTGCGGTCATCTGAGCTATGACGAGACCAGGTACTTTTGCCTTCAATCCAAAGTATATCCACTTTGTCAGAAGAAGAGCTATAATCCAGGCGTGACACTCTGTTGTCTTGGTACGCAGCAGCCGCGCATCGGGGGTCTGGCATCAAAATGCTGCGCTAATGTCTCATACGACTCTCGCATCAACTTCTGTTACAATAAAGTTGTCTATGGTCGATGTCGGCAACAAGAGTTTAACCCAGGTACCCATCAATGCTGCAGTGAGTATCTAGTGGAACGCGCAGGGTCATACTCCCGCTGCTGTGGTCAGAAGAGCTACCATCCTGACAAGTTTCTTCTGCAACAATAAAAAACTGTACGCTCTATGCGCGCAAGCCTCGTACAATCCCCTTGGGGATCTCTGCTGTGCCGGTAATTCCATCCCCCTCGGCAACGTCCCCCTTCGGTACGCCAGTTGTTGCGCAAAGTCGGTATACAACACGCAATCCTATTTCTGTTTCCACGATGTGGTGTATCCCAAATGCGGCGGCCAGGTTTACGATCCCCGCAGTCAGTCTTGCTGTAACTATAAAGTCTTGCATCTGGTGGGTGGTCAGTACTCGCGGTGCTGTGGCTCAGTCAACTACGATTCAAAGGATTACTTTTGCTACAACAACAAGACGGTTATACACAAGTGCGGTAGCAGAACGTACAATCCTGACAGGTAAGGCTGATTACCGAAAATTTAAGTTAAAATGGATATCATTGAGAAAAATAGTAATAACAAACACCGACGAGGACAACAACAGCAACAGGAGCAGTAACCGCAACTAATATTAACATACGTACTTGCAAGTCATATCTTAAGAAAAAGCTCTTCATGTACATGCATTCATAGAATCGATCTGGACATTCGATACAGAGCAGTTTTGTAAATTTATCATCTTTTCATTCGGAAAAGCTGTCTGCAAAACTAACCCCATTTTCCGAATCATACGTTTAAAAATTGACAAAGGTTTGTTTCGTTTTACGCCATTTTCAAGCCATTTTTTAAGTTAACTCTTTCACGTTGTTGTTTTCAGTGAACAATGCTGCGCCGGCAAAGTTGGCCGTAGTTATGGACCAAGATATTCCGACTGCTGCGGAAATGTAGCTTATAACTTCGCGCAACTCATTCTGCCACGGAGGCTCAATTTATCAGCGGTGTAACTACAAAAGCTACGATCCTGCCCTCGTACGTGTGTTGTAACAAGGAGCTGGTGTTGCGTGATGGAGGAAAGGACACGAAATGCTGCGGAAAAAAGAGTTATAATAGGTGAGTGAGTGTTAGTGTTTTATGAGGCTTCCATCTCTAATAATACAGTCGCTTAATAGAAGTGTTCTGAAATTTATAATTTGAAATTTAAAGTCATAATTTACCCACACAAGCCTATAAAATTTGCCAATTGGGAAGTCTAAACGGTGACCGCGTCCGCTTAATAGAGGTGACCGCTTAATAGAGGTCACGTTTACAGTAAGTATGAGGAGCGGTTTTCGGGAATTTGATAACTGACCGCTTAATCGAGGTTTGACTGTACCATACCAAGTCCATACCAATCCTAGTGATCAGATGAGCCAGGTGGGTAGGTATAAATCAATCATTGTATATGCAATGAATCCGTGTTACACGTTTCAACAAAGTTAGGTGTTTCAGAGAACACGAAATTGGACGGACGCCTCTGAAATATTCCTTCGCATCGAGACGGATTTGAGAGGTTTATAAGTGTCTTCAACACTTTTCGATTATATTATAGTAAATAGCTCCAGTGTCTTGCGTGACACATCCCTCTCTATATAGAGAGCGACAGGCCATAGTATAGTCGCTATATTACGTAGAGTACTAAATTTTCTTTCTTACCACCAAATTACAGTCGCCAATTCTTCTGCCACAATGACACGATCATCCATCTGTGTGGAAGCAGTCCCTTACGATCCCTCCAAGTCAACTTGCTGTGGCGGCAGCCTGGCAGTTTATGGTCCAGTTCCCGCAGTTTATGCAAAATGCTGCGTCAGCTACCTGTACGATGGCCGAACTAATTTTTGTCACGGCGGCAAGACGTACAAGAAATGTGGCAGTGCTGCGTATACACCCGATACCTCTCAGTGCTGTAACGGTTCAGTTGTTCTACGGAAGGGAGGAGTTCTTTCTCAGTGCTGCGGTAAAGAAAGTTATAATTCGTACTCGCACTTCTGCTCCCAGGGGAAGATAACTCCTAAATGCGGAAACAGCAGTTACGGACTTGGATCTCAGCTGTGTTGTGCTGGATACGTCCAGCCTCGTACCGGTGGGGATTACGCTCGGTGCTGCGCGGCTAAAAGCTACGACAGCTCCAAGTCGTTCTGCTTCGGTGGCAAGATATACCCTCGATGCGGAGGCCACGAGTACAATCCTACCTCCTTCATTTGCTGTGGAAACACGCCGGTAACTCGCGACGGTGGCCTGACAGCGCAGTGCTGCGGAGCGAAGAGCTACGATTCCCGGTATTATTTCTGTGAGCAGGACAAGATCTTTACCTTATGCGACAAGAAGAAGTACGATACGTCGACGTTAACGTGCTGCGACAATGCGCTGAATCAGCGGTTTGGCGGAAACGAGACAGATTGCTGCGGCAAGCAAGCCTATGATAGTGCCCGCTACTTCTGTACAGGCGGCAAAGTTGTCCCCCTTTGTAACAACGCTCGGTACGACCTGAACACCCAAAAGTGCTGTGGTAATAACCTGACGCCAAAGCAAGGAGGACAGCACGCAAAATGCTGCGGCAAAGAGAGCTACGACTCCAGCCGTTACTTCTGCTACAATGATACTATCACATCGCTGTGTGGAGGAGCGAAGCCTTACAATCTCGCCAGCTCACTGTGCTGCAATGGAACTGTACAGCAGCGTGTGGGAGGGAGTTATGCCAGGTGCTGTGGCCAGGGCACGTACAACTCTCAGACGCATTTCTGTAGCAGTAACCGCGTGTATGAAATGTGCGCAGATGCTCCCTATGAGCCCTATACTGGTATCTGTTGCGGATCAAAGCTCAACCCGCGGCCTTATGGTGCAGTGCTTAAATGTTGTGCCAATAACGCCTATGACCCGTCCATATTTGTATGTCTATGGGGAACGAAAATTGCACCAAAGTATGACAAGTCTACATACTAATGATGACTTTTTTCGACATACCATTTCACATAAATCACGGGTATATGCCATTAATTATATACACGCTCAAGAAAGGATGATGTATAACCAATTTTAGCCAATCGTTTGTGGAAAATAAAATGGTATGGTTATTTTGAGATGGCTTCTTGATATGTTTAATGCAGTTACTTTTAAAGCTATAAACTGAAAAAAGCACTACACCAGCTCCGCGGTATGGACAGTACCTTACGCATGCGCACAGCCA
This sequence comes from Desmophyllum pertusum, assembly GCA_029204205.1. NCBI lineage: Eukaryota > Metazoa > Cnidaria > Anthozoa > Scleractinia > Caryophylliidae > Desmophyllum > Desmophyllum pertusum. The sequence goes on from MU826352.1 coordinate 985,418, forward strand.
AATCACCCGGGCAGTGGCAACCATGGACAGCTGTTCCGGCCTTATTAGGCCTCATCAAACGAAGAGCTGTCGGACACCTAGGACCCGAAAGCCCTGTAGAAAGATGTCCTTTTATATTTACTGCCGAGGCGGATGCAAAGCACCCCCTTAAGCGCCACACAAGCCATGTGGTAGCTGTTGGCTGGGGACCGCAAAACAGTCCTCGGCCGGATTTGGTGTAGTGTGCTTTTTGCAGTTTATAGTTTCCTTTTAAATCTATCCTGGGTGCCATTTTTTTCTATCTTTGCGAGTGATAAAGTCTATCATGGAGGATTACTGAAGGTGACTTGTGAGTAAATACATTCGCCAATAAACGCATAAGGCAGGGAAGAAAAGCTCAGTCATATACAACGGATAGTTTTGGCAACAGGGTTGGGGGGGGGGGGGTTAGAGTACAACAATTTTGAGGAAGCATCTGTATATAGTCTAGCAGTTACCGGTTTTGCATCATTGGTTACCAGAAAATTGCACAGTTTAAATTCTGTAAATTTTCGTGGGCCCTTGAAATAACAGTATAAAGAAATCCAGATATTCACATTCATCAAAAGAATGCGTAATGGGCTTGTCTAACAACGGAGAATTATTGTTTGATCTCTCCGGCTTGTGACCTTATTCGCAAAGAAAAGCCGCAATATATTGATATTCGCGCGCTTAAGCCTGCATACTTAACTGAATACAACATTTAACGCCCTCCTGGGAAAATATGTATACCATGGTGCATATTAATAAAGAAACGAATCTAAAGATTCGAATCTAACTAAAAAGTCTTCGGCTTGCGTTCTGACAGGATTGAAGCAATCGACATCATTCCATAAATATTATGTAGGTATGTATGTAATTTGTTGGGAACAAACCGATACTATTCATACTATATTCGTTCGTAGCCACGTGCAGTTTCAGAGAACAGTATTTTATTATGCAGTCAGCCGGAGAATTAACGGCGCTAGTTACTAGACGATGACAGGATCGGTTCCTTCGAGCTGAAAACAATGGTGTTATTCCTCGAAATTCAAGGAAATATTCGGCACTGATGGAACGTCTAAAACCTTCA